>JAIUND010001407.1:0-36273 GCA_034699125.1 Gisinianus flammeolus | reverse complement strand
TTCCATTCTGGTCTTTTTCCATCATAACTAACTGTTCCTGAAAGTTGGGTTCAGTTCTCGCACCAACATTTCCGGACCTACCCGATAACTGGGAGAGCTACTTTTATATGATTCTCTAAACTTACAGCTTTCGAGGGCAATTTCTGAAATATATTAGACAATTGACGTCCTTTCGCGTCCCGATGATCTCTGACTACATCTAACAACTTTTTCATTTTCTGGAGCAAAACTGGATTTTTCTTTCCTCTATAATTTTCACAGAACAAAAATGTTTGCATTATGTTACGCTCCCAATAGGTATATTACAGACCATCTGAGAACATGCGCGTATTTCAACAATAATTTAATAAGATGAAAGACATACTTTTTTGGTTTGGTTCGAAATCCAACTTCAGGCCCAAGCTCCCTGATTTTATCATTCACCAGTTTCTCAAGCTTATTTGCATCGTCATATATTAAAGAACCTTCTTCATTATACTGTCGACAATTATCAAACATGAGCTATTGAAAAGAAACAAGTACAAGGTTATTATCATAAAAGCTTGAAACATTCAATGAATGATCATAAACTATGATTCATAATACATATAAATTTTTTTGTTATCTAAATTGTACCGCAAAATCCTTTAGTAGCTCATCAGTCGTCCCATATTTATCCACATTGATATTCGCTTCAATAGTAATCATATCAATGGGCTCAGTAATTATCTTGTAATACGTCGGGTATAGTTTTTTTGATGGTTTCTCCATGAAAATGGTGATTGGAACTCTTCCATCGGATTCCTTTCAAAAAAAAAAATCAAACAATGAATTATTACCTATTCTACTCGAAATAGACACTATAATTTCATATTGGAAAATTAAAAATTAAAAAATACTTTGGAAAATAAAAATATGAAACAAACTTACAACATAATCCATCAATGTTCTGTACAGAATCATGAATCGTCTTCTCAATAATTCCTTTGGGCTTGTTGCTAAACTCCCAACATTTTTCTCTTCCTTTACTGACAATTTACTAGATTTACTAAAACCAGGGCCAGGAGTTGTATTGAGTGATGTAATAGTGACGTTTCCAGGTTCTTTACCTTTCGCTTTACCCTTTTTCCAATTTGACGGGGATTTACTTGCCAACGGTGTTAGCCCGAAAGCTGGAGAAGCAATAGATTGGGTTTCAGTAGTGAATGAAGAATTATTAGATCCGCCTGGATTTGTATCCGAGTCACTGTAGGACTCTATCAATTGATTAGCTTGAAGCAGGTTCGAATTATTATGATGATTTTGAATTTTCGTAATGATGGGAGGACCACGATCATTATCAATACCATCGGAGGAGTCTTCATCTCCAAGTAACTCTTGAACTTTCACTTGCATAATTTTCTGTAGTTTGATGGCAGTTTTGTACAGAGCAGAGTCTGGACGATTGTATGTTTTGGCATTCTCAAACATGATATGCAGATCCTTTTGAACTTGACTCAAATTGGAGTACTCTACACGTCTTATCCTCATTTTAATTTTGGACAAGGAAATGGGATTTTTGATCTCTTTGTAATAGTCGGGATAGTATCTTTTACTGGGTAAACGTTTGAAGGGATCACTCATAGACGCACTCGCGATACTATCATATAAAATCCACATGGGACTAGTTTGATCCTCTGTATCATCTCCATCATCATCCTCTTCGATTTCATTTTCATCATCATCTTGCTGCTCCATTTCCTCTTGTTCCTCTTCCACTTCCTCCATTTCTTCAATGTCATCCTCATCTTCATCATCTTCGTATTGAAGAGCTGCAATCATGGCAGAGTGAGAGAGTCCAGATCGAAGACGTTTATTTCGGATCCTCTCACTTGTTTTCCCAGGAGTTGAGCCATGAGATGCGTGACGACCGTGCTCAATATCTCCGCGCTTGGTCGTCACAACTTTTTTAAGACATTTCGCATCTTTGTAGATTTGAGAGCCTGGCTCATTAAATGTACAAGCATTTCGACACATGAGGAGAAGATCCTTTTCCAATTCCGTGAGAGCACCATAATCACCTATAGTAAATGTAGCAGAATAAATTGCATTTAATAGACTTTCATTTGGATATTTTTTTTTGATATGAAATATTAAAAATTAAAAATATAACAAAGGAAATATACAAACTTAAAAAAAGGAAAAAATTAAAATATCAACAAGCACAAATTCAAACGATTCAAACAACAAGACAAATAAACAAGGCAAAGAAAGATTTAACGTAAAAAACATACAAAGAAAAATAAAAATTTACGCCTATATAGACTTCCATAAACACGTAACTCAAGACACATACGTCACGTAGAGGAATTCCATTCCAATGTAGCCTTTTTACACACAATGTTTGAAACTATTATACATTACATGTTCATAAATATAGAATATAGATAATACTTGACATAAAATTTAAAAATTGGCATTAAAATTCATTTCACAAGTGTATACTTTTCCTTTTTTTAATATCAATTATCAATATATGTTTTGTATACACTTTTGTACTACATAGACAACAGAAAAAAGGTCGTTTGAAAAAATTCAATGTAAATATACTAAAGGCTGAAGGCGACAGTGGAAAAAATGTTACATACAGTAATTGAAATTCCTGTCAACGTGAACGTACCTGAGCCCACGAGAGAATAGATACCTGCTTGAATCTTCGTGGCAATCATTTTTAAATCGATAGGATTTTCGATGAGATCGTAGTATGTGGGATATCGTTTCTTGGATGGTAAAAGTTGAAACACTTCATGGAGTGGACGCCCATCCACATCAGAAACTTGCATTACAGATGAAAATAAATCTTCAAGTTGAGCTTGAACACTCCCATCAGTGGATACAGACGAAGAATCATCTCTTTCTTGACGGTCACGGTCTGTTGTTGTTGAAGACTCAGAAGTTTCTCCATCAAACTCTTGATTTCCAGATGTTGGTTTCCTTGCTTCAACAGCTGCTGCTCTTTTGGCCTATAGCCGAACAAACGAAATATATAAATATTCAGTTCGGAACCAAATCATATAATCAGAATAATTATAAATAACAAGTAATTGCATATGATGAAACTTACAAGTTTCCCCATTTTGAGAATGATTTTCCCTTTTCCATCCCCACCTTCGGACGACCATTGTGCAGAGTCTTGGTCAAACTTACATTTACTGTCAATGAACAGATCCCACAAGTCGCAAGCATCTTTGTACTCTTGGGATTTGGGTTTGTAGAAAGCCTTTGCATTTGCAACCATGAGATCCACATCCGCCGACAATTGTTCAATATCTTCATATTCGTCCATTTTGATTTTTGATTGAATTCGGAGCATATCCATAGTATTATTTACTACCTATTATTACACATGTATTCCATTTAAGTTAAATAAGCTCGCAAATTTAAATTATATCTATTATTGTTAGACTAAGAGTCTTAGAGTAATATATACAATATGTAATAAGGTCATTTTATAAATAAATACCTCATAATAGGCTGGTTCCTGCCGCCTCTTTGGTACTCTAATAAAAGCTTCACATAAAATTGTTCCATCTTCTTTTTTATGATTCCGGATGATATCATATAATTGTTGACACTGTTCAATCTGTTATAGGACAAAACACAAAATAATAGTAACAATAACATTATAACACACAGTATATATGTAAGTACAGTATTATGTTATGCTAATAAATCATCTGTCATCGACATACAGGATCTACTCGGGCAATCTTCTTTCTTTTTGCATCTGGTTGGTAGTCCAGATCCAAACTAGCCGTGTCATCATCCCTACTCGCCAAACTTGCAGTCGAGGACATTGAAGTTCGTCTTCTTTTCGGAATCCCTGAAGACATAACTAAAAGTTAATGTGAAAAAAAGTACACACAATTAAAACAATATTACATCGCACAAATTAGAAATTAACATGTAGTATGTAGACTATTGTAGACTTTTTAAATTACAGAGAATGAATTAAATGAAATAAAATGATGGGTAAATAGATCTTTACATTTGTATTAATATTGTGGTAAAAAAGATTTACAATTTCAATAATTACCAATAGCGTCTAGCTACGCTTAACTACGAACCCCCACAGGCTAGCCCGCATGTAAAAATTATGAAATCAATTTTGAGTACAGATTTAGTTTCCGGTGTAGTATAGAACAAAACTTACAAATATTACAATGTTCTTAGGAAATAATGGATATTAAATGTTGCAATAAAATAGAGAGTAGAAAGGATGCCCTATTAATTTCCCTTTGAAAACAAACAACAGAAGTAAAGTCACACTGTTTAATAACAATTAAAGTTAAAATAGTTTGGTTTGTAAATATTCCAATTGAAATGGACTCGAGTTTTTTATTTTGACTCGTTCGTTGTCAAGCTCTAATGTTAAATGCATGGGCCCAAATCTAACGCATTAGCGTACATACTCCAGCTTTTGGAGGGTCATTTAAAAATCCTTTCGGCATTTTTCGGATCCCCTGTCTTTCTGCAAAGTCATCATCAGGAGCAAAATATTTTTAATTGCAATTAAATAATCAGTGCTGGTTTCGGATCTACTTTAATTATCAGTGCTGGTCTTGTAATATTAGTTTCAGTACTACATAAAACATGGTAAGAAAATGATTGGAATTATTTGATTGCAGGCTATTTGTAGCTGTTTTTTTTGTTCTCTTCATTTTTTGATACTTTGACATTTTTCATTTGCAAAAATAATTTTACATCTTTTTATTTCCTTTACAAACGGTGTACAATAATAATCCATGTGTACTGTTTTTTAATTAGGCTCGACGATATGATACTCGAACGACAATCTTTTCTCCGGAGGGTAAGATTTATTATAATATAACATTTGACACATGCTTATTACATATTATCGTATTTTGTATTTTACATTGGACATGTTATAAATATTAAAACTATTATTATTATTATAGGACGATTGTACCAAGTTGAGTATGCGATGGAGGCAATTGGTCATGCTGGTACTTGTTTAGGAATTTTGGCAAAGGATGGAATCATCTTAGCAGCTGAGAAAAAGAATACAAATGTTCTTTTGGATGATGAAAACTTTTACTCTGATAAAATCTACAAGCTTTACGAGTAAGAATTAAGAAATATTTGATAATAACTAATAATCATTGATTATAAGTGATAGGGAATTTACATGTTCCTAATGAATTCATCTTGCGTCACAATGTGGCTGTCACATGAATTTACTCAATTAATTGTATTTAATCATTTCGTTTTATAGGGACATGGTTTGCAGTGTGGCTGGAATCACATCCGATGCTAATGTTTTAACAAATGAGTTGCGTCTCATTGCTCAGCGTTATTTGCTTCAATACGGCGAACCCATGCCTTGTGAACAACTTGTGGCTTGGTTGTGTGATATTAAGCAAGCGTACACACAGTACGGAGGTAAATAAATACAAGAATGAATATATTATTATCTTATCATCATAATTGTATTTTATTATCAATCCGAAAGATGAAGTTTTATTATAATAATGGAATTTGTTTCTTCATTAAAGGTAAACGTCCATTCGGTGTTTCCATTCTGTACATGGGTTGGGATAAACATTACGGATTCCAACTTTATCAATCCGACCCTAGTGGAAATTATGGTGGTTGGAAAGCAACTTGTATAGGAAATAATAGCAACGTAAGTTATCTAACTTGCTCAATATTTTTAAGGCGACCCTCATTCTGCAATCAATGTATATAACCAATTAAATATATATTTAATTACAATATGATAGGCTGCGATTTCCATGCTCAAGCAAGAGTATAAAGAGACTTTGTCTTTGGATGAAGGAAAGGCCATGGTGATCAAAATCCTGAGCAAGACTTTAGATACGACTAAACTTAGTCCTGAGAAACGTAAGATAGCTATCTCTGAGTATACACTGTACATAAAGTGAATATGACATGATGTAATATTGTTATTTTTCTTCTCATTTAGTTGAGATCGCAACTCTAACCAGAATTGACGATCCATTGAATCCAGGAAAGGGAAAAACCATAATGACAACATTAAAACAAAGTGAAGTTTCCAAATTGATTGAAGCACATGACAAGGTGGAAAAGGAGGAGGAAGCTCGAAAAAAGAAGGAAGCTGAATCCAAACCTTCCTCAACATAAGAGCTCCAAGTTAATCGCATTCATTCTTTATGATTTACAGTATACATACATACATCCCTACACTACATATACACATACATATTTGTTTTTTCTAAAAATAATAATAATAATACTATTGAAAATTATTCATAATTTTACTACTATACCTACATTATCTATTACCTTAGTCTAATACATTTATTTATAATCTAAAATATCGAAATAAAAAATTGGTACAGGTTCTAAAGAAATCTACAATAGATATGATATATGTATATGCCAGGGGAAAGCTATTAGAAATTTGTATGGAAATATTGAAATAAAAAAATCAATTAAAATGTGGCCTCTTTTTTAGCTTATTTATTTAACTAACACATGTGTCTGCCCATTTTAGTCAAGCAATGACAGCTCTTGTACCTATATATGTGGAAATACAGAGCCGGAAAAAAATCCTTATCTGTGCTTGTGTGTGTCAGTGTGAGTAGTATGTACTCACTGACAATGAGTACATACTAGTACGTCTAAAACTCTAAACGCTTGGTCGGGTATGAAAAAGGTGGATCTAATTAGTGGGATTGACGCTCACACAACTAGACTAAAATTAAAGGAGTTATTTTAGTCTAGTCTCACACACATTTGACAGTGCTCATTCATTTATTAACTTATTCCTGTGAATTGAACAATCTACCTATAAAATAATAGAATCGTGTGTATTAACTTCACATGTGCATATGCAGGTATAGTGGGAGGACAAAGAGTGTCTCATAAGTCATAAGAATAAAAATTAAATTACACACTATGTACTACTAAAAATACTGTACAAAAGGTTTACATATAACTCTGTTCAGGGTTGCTTTTGACCATTTTCTGAGGGATTTAAAAAATCTTTCTCAATTCTCAGGGATGTCATATGTATATGTATATATATATACCGAAAGACGGAGAAGGGCAGATTTTGATAACCATCAAATGGTATACAAATTCTATGAAAGAGATGCGTGTACCGTACCATCAGTAAGTAAGTACATATGTAGTAAGTAGTATATGTTTCCAATCAAAGGAATCTTTGTTTTACAAAACTACATTTTCTTCCCTTGAACATTCAAGACGAAAAAGATGGAGAAGGGAAAAAAAGGAATTAGAAAGGAGAGAAGAGAAAGAATGTAATATGATTCATCTGGTTGTGTCCTGGGGTGTATGGGTCTTTTTGAGTTTGAGCCTGCCTTGAGCGGGTTACTTGTGGGTCGTCGTCGTCGTGGTCGTGGTCGTATAGTCTTATAACTTCTATAGTTTGTACTTGTATTTCATCGCATTGGTTGGTTTTAGTCAGAAATTTAAGAGAGAGACGGATGGAATTACTTCAAGTAGGAGAAAAAAAGGAGCAATAACTAAAAACACAGATGCACAAACTACTACGAACTACGACTACATACTACATACACATCGACTTTGAATTACCAGGAAATACATACTATAGTACTCACTCTGGATGTACATGTACAGACAGAGACACACAGGTCTCGTTCAATATGTAAAAGGTTGAGATGAGATTCAATTTTGAGATTTGGCTTGAGCTATATAGGAAAACTTTGGCGTGTTGTTTGTGTTACATATGTAAAAATGAAAATCTTTGCAGACTCCTACTACTAACTAACTATATACAGTATACAGACTACCTACTCGATCTTACTCCAGTAACTACTCTCTCTCTGCAACTCTATACATCTCCACATCTTTACAGCATCTCAATTTATTTTACTATACAAGTATATTTTAGTTTTTCCCCTTTCCCTTCGTCTCTGTTAGCAATCTATGTGCATCCGGTGGTGGTACGATGCCAAGTATTTTTATACACACACATACTAGTACACTCACACACATAAAATATTATTTACTCTCTTCTCGACTCTTAACATTTAAACCAGAGTGGTAGTTGGTATTAGTTAGTTGAACACAGTGAAGGAAAAAAGCCCAGGAGTTCTTCTCTATACATATGTATCATCATCGCTTTTCCCAAGTTACTCCGCCTTATTAAATTTTGAATAGAACTCTCAAATGACACCGTCTGTGTACAAGTCAGTTTCAGTTTTCACTATTTACATTTGAATCCTATACAAATATTTCAGTTTAATTTTCATTACAAAAGTATACATTTTCAGCAGTTACCATTTAATAACAGTTTGAATACTATATATGTACCTATACGTGAATTGTGTGAATGTGAGGACATACATAGGATATTGATACCGACTGCAGAACACTGTACAAATCTATAGAGACTATATTATTCGAGTTACTTATATAGTTATAGTGTAATACACTTGTGCATGGAGGAGGACTCAATTACACTGAATTAAAAAGGGTGTATTTTTATTTATTACTTCATATGTCAAATCCTACAGAGTTTTAGAACCAGTTTACGCAATTCCATTGAACATTATAATAAATAATCATAAAAACAAGTTAAAGATCAAGGTTAGGCAATAACAGTTTTTTCGTATTGGAAAAATCAGTGAAAATACTTACAGTGTGGAAAAGTAACAAAGACGAGAAGAAAAGAAAAGACAGACGCACGATGGTCTGCAGCCGAAATCTCGAAGGATGTTGAATTCAAAATTGAAAATGTGAGGACGACGGCCGAAAAAAAGCCGAGAGTAAAAAAAAAATCATGTTGAAGTTTTCGATACTTTCAGCTTTTTTAATTTTTGTAAGCATTGTTCAACGAAATGGGATTTCATGTACAAAGCTGAGTTTTGGTAAGTTGTTTACATTTTCGTTACTTTCACAATTAGTTTATTGCGTTGCGAATAACAAATGTCATTATTTACTTACAATTATCATTTTCGTATCAAACCTCGTGTGTGCATTTTAAAGGAGTTTTGGAGTAATTTAATTTCTTGTAATATTATTATACTAATTATACTATATTAAAATTTTCAAATGAATAATGAATGTCATGACTTAATTTGTAAATTCTTTTGACAGTTTTGAATTCAAATGACACAATTTTCAATGTGACGAAGGGAGACAGTTTTTTACTTGTTTGTGGTCATCCACATGAATGGCAAGAAAATATTCCGGTCACTTGGATCAAGGATGGTGTGGAGATGGAAAAGGATGATTTTCCTCGTATCATCATGTCAAATCTCAAGTGAGTGCATACATCTACATGATATCATAATAATAATATTATTATTATTATTCTAAAATTGAATCCCTCGTTCGTTCGTTCGTTCGGCCCATATATAATGATATATATATTTCCATTTACAGTCTTCAGTTTGAGAGAGTCTCCATGAAAGATGCTGGAGTGTATGAATGTGACGTGAGAGATGAGGCTGGAGTCCCTGTCATTGTCCGTGGAGGGAATCTCATTGTGAATAGGAAGAAAAAGAAAGCTTTAGAGGAGTATCCTACAGACGACGAGGAAATCAGTAGTGACATGAAAGATAGGAATATGTCCTGTGACTATTTGGAATCTTTGAGAAATATCACACAGAGTGATACCTATTTGTGTTTTGATATCAACACGAAAAAGAAGAAAATCATGACTCATTATATAGCCAAACCTGCTGGTTCCACTGTGACAATATTTTGCAATGCACGAGGTAATACATATGCGACATTTATATCTATAGACTATGGACATGGACAGTTCGATTATTGATATATTATTATTATTATTATACTGTATATATACTGTACATTTACTATAATATATACATTGAATTACAACAGTTGTTGTCGTCTTATTCATGTGTATTCTTTTTGTTATTTGTTTTTCTTAATCAATATAGGTAATCCTACACCGACAATCAAATGGTATAAAAGCAATGAACCATTCTCATCTTATGGGTATCAGCATAAAATTACTAAACAAGGACTACAAATTCAAGATTCGAATCCAAACGATTCAGCTTTATACAGATGTGAGGCTTCTATTGACAACCTCACTATTTCGTATGACACTGAATATGTGGTCGTTGGTAAGTTTTCAATTACTAAACTGGCTTTTGAAAGTGAGCATGCTGCACAACTACAATATTCTGTTTTTTTATGATTTGTAGCACAATAGTATTACGGGAGTAATAATAATGCTTGAATATTATATTATAATAGAATAATATTATTACACATATGGGGAATTTTGTCTTTACTAAAGACTCTTTAGTGTCATTCATTGATTGATGTTGTTGTTATATTTGGGGTTAAACTCTTTTGATTTGTTGCTTTGGGTGTGCCTTCATTTCACTGTGTGTGTGTGTGTGTGTGTGTGTGTGTGTGTGTGTGTGTGTGTGTGTGTGTGTGTGCTGCATGTTTAATATAAACTTAACATAGTCAAGACAGAGCGAAGATGTTTATTATAGGCAATTGCCGACAGATCTCTCAAATATCAACTTGTTAAAAAATATTATAGAGCGGAATTTGGAATTGTGTATTTAAATGTTCAAAATGTATGCTGTGTCTGACAATTCTCGGATATATCGTCTAGTTATCAGTTATAATTATTTTTATTTCCGGTGGTTGTGGGTTATTTTTACGTGTCTAATTAGAGGAAGAACGCACCTCATTTGCAACATGGATTTTGGTGGTGGTGGGGCGAAGATTTTTTTTCGGAAAATGGTTAACGAAATTAAGTAATAGAAAAAAAGTTCAAAAATATTACCGTTATTGTAATCATTTTCAGAACGTTATGCAGCGAAGCCACAAGTGATCCCCATAGCAAACTCCACTGTTCTTCTAGGTGACACTGTGATAATGAATTGTGATTTTTTGGCGGATATCGGTGCTGGTTTCAGTTGGGTCCGGGGAAAGGAAGAAGAGGGTAAAGAAATAAAGGTAAGGGTAGAAAGTCACCAACTTTTAATCTTCCTATACCAGCTCTATGGACAGAAAGTCATAAAGTTGATAAATGTAAACACATTACCAATCTGGACTCTTGAAAATGATATTACTGTACAAATTTCTATGATTCAACGTTAGTTTCCATAAAGTTAAGCAGTAACTTTGACATTTGACATCCAAAAACAATCAATGATTTCTGCCAATCGAAATTCTACATTGTCAAGCTAATAGTTGTGTATGACAATTCGTAATTCATCTTACACTAAATCCTAAACGAGATTCTAACGAGAGACGAAGGCAAATACGAACAGCTAATCAGTCATCAGTTCATCAGATCTTATGTAGATCACTGATAATATGTATGTACATATTATAACTTACACACCTATGTGGCAATTATTTGTCCATGGTGCATAAAAGCGGATACAGTACGAAAATCCGTCCTGCTCTTTTATGAGCGATCTTATACAATGATCATCTTTGTAAGCTTCAAATAGATTTGCTTTTAATAAGCATGCTAATCTCTTATAATCTTAGTTTTTTTCATGTATTCTTGAGTGCTCCTTACAATTTATAGTTCGCTTATTTGATGTGTAGTATCTTGTACATGATTGTATTTAAATTTTGTATACCTACATACATATATAATATATAGTAGTATATAGCCATTAGTTATTTGAACTGTGTTTGGTAATTAGTAATACTTAACTATATACAGGTACAAGCGCACAATGGTTTATAGTTTTCGAAATTGCATGCGGAATTTTTACGCAAATATGCATTTGAAAAATGTAAATTGTGAAGTATTTAGTCGTTTGTTTTTAATGACAGCTCGATTACACATTGATCTAACATCTCTTAATTTAGTAGTATTTGAGCTCTGGAGCTACTTGTTTTGAAAAAGCTTTTTAAATACAAACGTTTGTGATTGGGCATTATATTAATGAGAATAAGAGTAAAAAATTGAATCTTTATTTATTATAATTTTGATAGTGTAAAATGTTTACACAATGTTTATATTAATTTTAGAGCGGGCACACTCTAGCCCGATTTTCCGGGAACTACCCGCCAATCAATCAGCGCCTGTAGGGTCAACAATTGAATTAAGGGTGAAGATCTTGAGCGATCCTGAGTATTCATTAACATGGATCAAGCACGCCCGTGATGAACCCTACAATATTAGCAGGGTTGAGGTATTTTCTTCGTGTTCATTTTTTGTTTGGGGTTGCCTTCTTCTCCGGTGTGACGCTATATAAAATACTACTTACTCTTTCACTATGTTTGTTTTTTATTTTACTATCTCGGGAATTAATCTAGCTATCTACTTTTGTCATTAATACAATAATGAATACTTACTGAGCTTTCTCCGTGACTTCCAGTTATCGTTATTAACTGAAAACAACCCGGCTTCTACATTCATTATGTAGTTACACAGATCTGGGTTATCGCTACTGCACGAACTTTTCCAAAGAAAATAACATTTCAACTCAAGTTAAATACAATGCGACATTATGTGACGAAAGTATGCTTGTGATTCTAAAAAAGTAAAAAAGTTCTCACATCCCCCCTTTCAGAAGCGTAATCTTATGATAATAATAATAATTTTAACATTATTAGATAAATAATAATTATTCTTTTAACGGAGTGATTTTACAAGATTACTGTAATATAGTTCAGTTTCATGTAGCGACATCATAAATATATATGCTTTGCGTGTGATTTTGTATATTATACATAATATTTATTGATTTATTGTATCTGCAGTCTGCACTCACAATTTTTGCTGGCACTATTATGTTGTCAGTTTTGTCTGAGTTAATACATCGTGTAAATAACAGTTTAATAATCCTATTTTACTTTTGGCATAAAATTAAAGCTTTTTTTTTTGACAGTTTGACTGGATTAATTTGCACGAATAAATAATTAAAACTCGGGGAATTTGACTTGTAGAAATGTTTATGATAATACTAAATTGTGTTGTGATTACTCTCATTCTCTCTCTATAGTCCAGGACAAATGATAAAGATCTGATGAAGGATAATCACATTTTGGTTCTGGAGAATGTAACTTTGGACGATGAAGGGTGGTATACTTGTGTTGCGGGAAATTCCATTGGGAAAAGCATGGAAAGTGCATACGTCCGAATCGTTACAGGTAAAGATGAATTCCATTCGATTCATTGATTGATTGATTTTGGCTATTCTAACATGTACAATGTATGATTGAAGAATTTGTTTCGAATGTGTGAATTCTGAATTTGTTTGTTTGCTCTGTTTTTTATTTTAGAAGTGACTGAACCTGTGAAGCAACCAGTCCATACAAACGATCTGAAATTCTACATATTTTCTGGAGTTTGTGTCGCTGTCTTATGTATTGTGGGTATTATATGTTATACATCCTGGAAACGCTCAAAGTCACAGTAAGTTTTTGTTTTGGATAAATCCCTAATTTATATTGTGTATTTTAGAGGATGAGAGAGATATGTTGTTGATGCGGTTGGTACTTTTCAAATGATGCTTGTATTTCAGCTTGTACGTACTATGTCAGTCTTACAACTTACGAGAGTTTATTAAAAACCTGAAAAAAACACTATATACAACTATAATAGTTTGTAATTTGACCTCCGAGTCAGTTGCAAATCGGTTTACTGTATAAGTATGTACACGGATCCGTGTGAGATGTACGTTTTAACGCCTGATTTATGAACTCGTCAATCCTCCCATTTCTGTTTATTTCTCAAAAATTGTTTATACTACTTAACTGGATTGTTTATATAAAAAAAACCCACAAAGTTCCCTGTTTCCTGTCCATATGTAGTCCGTGTAAATACAGTAGTAGGTAAGTCGAGTTGTGGAGCCAGTGAATATGCATCTTCAATCGCTTCACAAATATCTTATTCCTGCAGGAAATAATGAGATAAATTGTTAGGCGTTTGATTCCAGAGAAAAAGATGAATTTTTTTAATGATTTAGATTTAAGTACAAAAGTTGAAGGTGTTTTTTTTAGTAAACCATTCATACATAATTAACTCCATGTTTTTTGCTTTTCATAATTTCTAGCTCAAAGTCCACACCACTGAATTTTATCAAGCAAATCATTATTGATCATCGCCCAGTGGAAGATAATGATGAGCGAGCCATTGTAAGTACACACTTGGTAATTGCATTTGTTAATTTTTTTTCATCTCTACATATATTTTATTCCAATTTATACATATATGTTTTATTATTTTATTTTATTCCAATTTATACATATATGTTTACATTTTTATGATGATGTATTGATTGTGTACGTGTGAATTTTCAAACATATGTTGTTCTATGTAATTGTAGATGATTCCGGAAGTGAACATAAAGAGCGTCGAGTCTAATAAAAGTAATCAAGAATATGAATTGCCTGTGGACATTAATTGGGAATTTCCTCGAGATCGGCTTGAACTCGGAAAGCATTTGGGGGAAGGAGCTTTTGGAGAAGTCAAGCAGGGTTTTGCTCAAGGGATAATTCAACAAGGAGTGAAAACTACAGTTGCAGTCAAATTGTTAAAAAGTAATAAAATATGGTCATATTTTATGAGCTATAATAAGTGTAATTTTAAACCTATATTTATGGCCTCAAATGTATACATGCTATAATGCTTTGTTTATTGTGTGTGCATTATTCAAACAAAATAGAAACTCACACGGACGCGGAAATGATTGATTTAATGTCGGAAATGGAAACGATGAAAGTACTTGGCCAACATACAAATATAATAAATCTACTGGGTTGCTGTACTCAAGGAGGAGAGCTTTTGGTCATTATGGAATTTGCCGAAGAAGGGAATCTAAGGGATTATTTGAGGAATAATCGTCATCATTTCCTTTACGAGAAGCCTAAAAAATGTCCAGGGAATGTTGTAATCCCTATTGACGTGAACAAATCTGGTGGGAATCATGAGCAAGATGATGAGACATTAACTTTTGCGAATCTCATGTCTATAGCCTTTCAAGTTGCAAGAGGGATGGGTTATTTAGTCCAGCGAAAGGTGAGTCACAATAATAATTATTATTGTTATTATTATTACACATTTATGTCCGTATATACTCAACACAATATTAATGTTTTATCATTTTTCATCAGTATGTACATCGTGACCTTGCTGCAAGGAATATTCTAGTTGCAAAAGGGAAAATAGTGAAAATAGCAGATTTTGGAATGACTCGAAGTACCTTCACAAATGATTACTATCGTAAGAAAAGTGATGGTCGCGTTCCAGTCAAATGGATGGCACCCGAGACTCTCTTTCATAGAATCTACACAACTCAATCGGATGTGTAAGTATTTTACTTCTATGATAGGTATACATACATGTTACATATACAACTTCCCAGGAGGTATTGTAAATCAGTTTGATATGTACTGAGAATAAACTCTATAAGTGCTAAACTTTTTCTTGTTGTTTATTTTAATTTATCAAGTTGGTCGTATGGTGTGCTTCTTTGGGAAATTGTCACCCTTGGGGGTACTCCGTACCCTTCAATGCCAGATGTCAACAAACTTTTAGACTTTCTCAAGTCAGGTCGAAGGATGGAACAACCCTCCAACTGCCCAACAGAATTGTAAATAAACGAAACTATCCCTATATACTTTAAAAAATACAAAAACCGCAAACAAAAACTGAAAAAAAACTGGCTCTGTATTCGAAATATGTTTTTTCTTTTCCGTTTAGATATTTGATTATGCGAGATTGCTGGATGGATTCACCTGCTGCACGGCCGTCATTCAATGATTTAGTTGAAGATACTGGAAGGATATTGTCCATTGCTTCTGGAACTGTAAGTTCCACTGATTGATTTTTCATTCAAAATACTCATCTACAATATCTAATTATCTACATATTAGAAAATTGAGATCACACTGTAATTTTGTGTGATAATTTTGAAGGAATACATGGAGTTGGAAGGTGTGAGACCATTGGACTATGGGAATATTGAAATCTTAACACCTCCAAGTAGTCCTGAAAATTCTGCTAGCAACTTTGCTACTTTTGATCCCGAATTCATCAAGTCATTTTCATCCGAATCGTAATAGTAGACCACTATATTATTATTTATTATCCTGTACATACATATAAATATATGCATATATCTATATAAGTGTATAAGTTTGTTTTCTTTTCTAGTTTGTATACTAAATATATTGTCTAATATTGTTTTTAGTTTTAGTTTTGGCTTTGTACTTTAAAAAGAAACGAGCACAAAAAAAGAGAAAGAGGTGAATATTGTGTATGTGTCAACTACGGACCAGTCATTATCTTTTGGGAGAGAGAGGAAATACTCAATCAATAATAATTTCATCATATGCATTGACTTGTCAAAGAATAGTTTGTACTTTTATGGTATTAACATGACCATAATATCTAGTTGTTTTACTATTATTTAACTTTTATGAATTAATTAGACTATATATACTTACCTATATGTGTACGCAGAGATTATAATAGTATATACTTATACTTATACTTTATTACATGTATCTTCATGACCCGAACTAGTACAACATCTATATATTATAAACACATGCCTCATCATGAATTAAGAAAAGAAATGTTGTGCCTTAAACTAGACTTACTATTAAGGGCTCGAGTACTTAAACTATATAAATAATTTTGAAAGATAAGGCTTCAAATATAATATTAATTATTCTCAATGTGCCTTGAACAAGACTTTAAGATGTATACTACATGAATAAATATCACCACTATTATTATAATTACATATTAGTAGTTACTGGTTAACTGACTAACTGTGTCGAATCTTTTCCTCGTCCATATTTAAAGCCACTGTTAGTTGAAGTTTAACCACGATTGACAATTTGTGGATGCACTTTGAAAGAGATGACGATTGCGCCTTTTGTAGTCACCTGACAGCCAACGTGCACTGCCAGTGAAGTACAATTCTCATGTAATCCTTGCACGCTTCATCTTAATTCTAAGCAACTCATCATTTTAAATGATTAAAACACCAACAAATCTCAAATATGGGTAATTTTTCGTTTCATTTCATCGTGCTAAAACAGAGAGCTACGGATAGAAATGAGAAATGACCAAATGACCTTTTTTTAGAGTAGATGATTAAATAGCGCAAAAACTTTTAACAAGGGGAAGGATCGGAACTCCACAGCACTGCTTGATTTAAACTTGGTGGTTTCTGCAATTTTTTTTTATCTTTTTTGCTCTTTGGAATAGTGCTTATAAGAAATAATACCTTACAATATCTCTCAAGTTTAATTTACCTATACATTCTACATAAACTCACGACTGTGGATTTTGTAGAATATTATAATTCGGGAATTAAATAATCCAAAATTCCGGTGATTCCGGAATATAACTGTCAACCATAGTTTAACCCTTCAAGTTTTTCCAGTCCTATAAAAAGTGCCTTACGTCACATTTTGTGCAGTTTGATAAATAGTGTGTGTGTTTTGATGAAAAATATGAGTACAGATTTTGACAGTAACAATACCGGCTACCAGGATGGTGCAAACGCACAGCAGGTTAATAATTACCACAAATACCAACAGAACAATGATTCATGAGTGGATTGATGCATGTTGAATGTCTCCAGTTGAATTTGTACTTGGTTTAATCGTCTTCATTATTATATTTTGTATAGATGTTGGCGTTGGGTGACGAGACACAACCTCGAACTCTGTAAGATTATTATTTAATATGACGATCATAATGTATTGTATATCGACAAAAAATTTGATTGTCCTTGTACAAGACATATATTTGATATTGTTTTGATGACAGAATTTCCATTTTCATGTACATTCTTATTCATATTGTTTGATGAGAGAGTTTTATGGAATAGTTGCAATACTAATGATTTGTTTCTTGTTTTGATTTTGATTCATGTGCAAATTATAGATATGTTGGGAATTTGGATACTCAGATGACCGAAGAGTTTTTGATGGTACTATTTACTCAACTGGGTCCTATAAAGGGTTGTAAAATCATTCACGAGGTAACAAAATATATAAATAACTAATCAACTTTGTGTACTTTAAAACTATTTTTGTTTCTTATCTAGTCCAAACTTCTACATATACATGTAGACTAGGGAGATTATTAAATAATTTTAAACGAGTTGAGCATCATTAAAAGTATATTCCAGGTTCATCAGGATTTGTAGATAAGAATTACAGAATTCATGCCGGTATACGAAACGAATTCTGTTCTTGTACCTATGTAATCTATTCTGACATCAAATGATGGTGTGATGAATTTGAAAAGAAAAGAAAGCAGTCTTCAGTATTATGTAGCTCGTATTTAATGTATTTCATTTTATCCAATTTGTTTCATTTTTTATGAAATTCTTTCTTTTTTGAATACATTTATTCATTTTGTCAACGACAGTCACATGTCACACAACTCCGGATTGTATATACTTTCAAAAAAATTCGAAATTCGAAATTCTCTAAACTATACAACAAATTACATTTGAATTCATAAATGTACTATTTTTTTTATAACCACAACAATTTTGATTTTCAACTATGATGTATTGATGCACAAATAAATACAACATTAGAAACATGACGAAATCGTAATTATATATTTTAGTGTTAAATTCCAACATTTGTTTTAGATATCTTGTGTACACGAACAATTGTGTAATGTTTTTTTTACACTATCTTGAGAGCGAGCGGGCTAATTACGTACCATTAGACAAAATTAAAGATCCCCATATTTATAAAGAAATAGTTACTAATTTTAATAAACATGAAATAAAATTTTCCTGAGTATTCTAGCAAAATGTGTTTAATTTTGAACTTTGTCTTAATTAAGGACTCCTTAATTTAGTTTTGCCACTATTGTCAATTATTAGTCACTTTTTCAATATGATAATAGCAAAATACTGGCGCTCATGTTTGGTCCAATTTCTGTTCTAAGATGAAGATAGTTTAATTTTTGATGTGAATAAGTGTAGAATTTGTACAGTACAAGAGACGTCTCGTTGTGTTGTAGGGTGACTAAGTTTTCGTAGAATACAAAACAAACTATTGTGATTGTTGCTTGCTTGCTAGTTGAATGAGTGATAATCTACTTATGTCTTTAAACTTTAAGCATTTTTGTCAAGCTCATGCAGCAGTTGAATTTCTTTTCTTCTTCCGTCAAATTTCACAATTAGTTATTCTTGAAAATGAAATTGGATTGCGACAAAATATATAGTTTTATATTTTCTATATAGTTAATATATTTTTTTACTCGCAACTACAAAACTATACTTTTCCCCCCATAATTTAACATTCAGAATTGTTTCTAAATAATTACAGTTGAAAATCCTATTTCATTAATTTCGTAGAAGTATATATATGCATTAGTATTAGTGTCTCTCTTTTCTTCCGTTTGAATTTCGAATGATGATTTTATAAAAAACTATCCTTGAAAATTCCAAAATTAAAAGAGCATAATCTGTTCTCGGTAATACAAAAAAAAACGGCAAAGGACTAACGACAAATTAATATGCAATAATTGAATAGAGCAGGACGGTCCAACTCACTAACCAACGATTGTCTAATGTTATTTATGTAGGTCATTTTTTACATGGGTTGGAGACAGATGGGAGCTGTCGTCTTAATTAAAGGCAAATTGATAGTTGGTTTACATGGAGTCTGATTTGGTCAGTCCGAACGAACATTCATGTCCAGCAGTGGTCGTGTAATGGAGCTAGGCGTCATGTGTACACAAGTACTCTTAACCAAACCCTTGTACATCCCTATAATAATGTATATTGAGGGGGAAACGAAGCTTCAAGAGACTTTTCGACTAGCGCATCTTGGCATAGAATTCTTGTCGTCCCAACTAATATTCTCTCGCTCGCTCTCTCTCTTGGACTGCGTCTTTCTTCTCGTTCACAATATGGTAAAAAAAACGAAAAAGAAGTCATTGACAGCAGACACCAATATGTTTTCTCGGTCCAAATAGTTTTTTTCCCTTCTTCTCCTCCTCCTCTCCGTTTTCCTCCGAGTATATATGTGTATGTAATTCAGTCGTACTCAAACTGGAGATATGGACAGTCCAGTGGTAGTGGTCGTATACGAGTAGTGATGAGAATCAATGGTGATAAAGACAGTAGGAATAGGAATATTGTTAGATCGCCCGTAACTACGTTCTCAAGTCATGTAATTCATGAGGAACATTCAGTTGGAGTCGATGGATCGAAGAAAGCCGTTGCTATCCAGAGCTAGAGTCAAAACCAGAGTGCTATATATATTTTTTTTTTTCACTATATATTCTGCCTTCTGCCTGCTTGTGTATTGGAAAGCTTCTTCTTCTTCGTCTTCTTATTTTTCCTCGTCGTCGTTGTCGTCGTCGTCGTCGCTGAAGGAGAAAAACCCAAAGAGTCATAAAAATGTGGTTACAGCTCCCGCAGTTGTTTACAATGAAAGTTCAGACGACACAGCCGATTTTTATGTACCATTCGAATTCAGTCAGAGAGAAAGAGAGAGAGAGAGTCACTTTCTCGGTCGGTTGTTCGGACTGGAAGGGAGCGAGAGAGAGGGAGTCTGGTGCTCCTGCTTTTGTATGTGTGTGTGTGTATTTTATGCTCATGCCAAACTACTCCCAACCGCAGGTGATACATCATTCAGTGGACAATAGACAACTTACCCACGATCCACAACAGCTGTAGCCAATTAATGTCAAGTAAAAAAAAAGGAGAAAAAAAAGGAGTGAATTTGTCGAGTATCATACTCATGACCACCGCATGAGCATCTTCCATACTTTTTTTTCCCGCTCTATATAGATTTTTACTCATTTCGATAAAAGTGGTGGTGTCAACTGCTCCACCATTTTCCCCATCGCATTATGCAAAATGACATGGCAGATTTTCATAGCAAATAACAAATCGAAAGATGACTGTAATTTGTTTATTCCTTTTAATATTCTTCTTAACCAATCAAAAGTCGGGCTCGTAGTTTTCTGTATTAATTTCTCATGTGTGTTGAGTATTTGATTCGGAGGAATGAAAAGTTGGCATGGGAAGAAATTAAAAATTATACATATATATATTGTATATATGTAATATATACTGTGTGAAAAGATGAAAGCTCTAAGATGGTCCATTGTTCATTTGTTCATATTCGGGGATGTCCATATAGTTTAGTTCCTACTACTATGTTTTGTCGGTGTATAGGGAAGCTGTAAAGTATTAGGGAAATTATCTACGAGTCCGTGTGTGAATGAATGTGAATGTATAAATGTAGGTAGGAAACGAGGGACCGTGTGTAGGTTGGGTAATGAGTCTGAAATTGGTAGCAGCATGACTGAGCCTTTGAAGAAGAAAGAGGACGGGAAAGAAGAAAAGATTGAATGTTGAGGAAAGTGAGAGAAAAGAAATGCATTGGAACATTAGATGAAGGCGCTCCAAGTGGAATTCAGATTTATAGTTTTCTCTTCCACAAGATATATTTTGTTCAATGTACATAGTTGCTGCACGTACAATCAAAAATTTGCCACAGCGGGTGAGAGATAGGAAAGTGTGATGTTATGCAGGTTATAGTCCTTGGTATTTATATATGTACAGTGTAGTTCAGTTCAGTTCAGTCTTCAGTCTGGTTGGGCTCTCATACTCACTCTCATTCTCACTCAACTCACTGAAACTGAAGGCAAAAAAACGAAAGAAGAAGAAGAAAAAAAAAAAAAAATCCGTCAGAGAAATTTACTTGTGGGATTTCGTGAGAAAAAACGATTTTCATCCATAACTCTATGCTTGTCGGTTAGTTTTCTCTCTCTTTCTCTTTTACTCGCTTCTTTATCCTGCACAAAGTGTAGGATACACCCGAACGCGATGTGGTGTGGGGCTTTCATGTTTCACCACCAATTTTTGTTAAGAAACTATTAAGGAAATTTTCAAAGTAATGAATCTTTGTCTCGTATCAACACTGCATTATTGTATTCATACAAGCAAGGAGATTCGTGCAAGCGTGCACATCCTTTGTTCGTTAGTTTTGTATGAGTGTGCATGTGTAATATGTGTGTATATTATGTATGCATATACGCAGACACAGAGTCAGTTTAGCATAAACGAGGAAATACAGTTAACAGTTAATCATCTGACTTTACTCTAGCATTATTATTTCGTGCATACATGTAGTACTTTCACTTTATGCACATATGCTAGTGTACAGAGATTTTCTCATTCACACGACCCACACGATATTTTATGTGTCTGTACATTTTCATGAGGCAAAAGGGAGCCAACTATATAGAGTGAGAGTACAAAATGTTTTGGGCAAAGAAATCGTGTAATAATGGATGACAGTCCTCTCTCTCTCGCTATAGCTACGGAAACATAGATTGCTTCATATTGTGAATATATAGTACAAGTAGAGGACAGATTTTTCAAAGCAATTTCCGAAGGTATATTCAAAAGTATTCTAAGAATTGAAAGTAATATTTGATTGTCTTTCATCTCGTATGGGTTTTAATTGAAAGACTTTTCCCTTTTCAATACTCAATATTTTTATACTTTTTATTCAAATCTCAGTTAAAGGTTTACTAGTTATATCCTTCTATGATTCACCAAATCTTTACAATGTACAGTTTATCTTCATTTTGGAAGTTGAGATTCCAAAACGCATTTATTAATTAGTCTGTTTCATCATTGTAAGGAGTTGATTTAAGGGAATGGTTGAGTGTGTGGTTGGAATATAGCTGTCATTCCTCAGTTTCCACATTGACTCAATTAGATTCTCACAGTCTCCACAGGTAACATCGCGTAATACAGATTAACTGTTATTTCCGGGCGTGTGCTTGTAGAGAGAGAGAGAGAGAGAGTGAACAGAACTACGTTATTAGACTAATAGGAATGAAGTTGAAGAAGTTGTATACAAGAAGTGGAACAGAATGGGAATATAAGGGAGAGAGAGAGAGAGAAATGTCAGAATGGGGAAAACACATTTAGTAGTGAAGGATGATGATGATGATGAGGGATAGGAATAAGATGATCTCTCCCGATTCCCATTTCCCCTCTTATTCGTATTATAGTTTCTGCTTCATTTCATTCTCGTTTCCTTTCCTCATGTCCAGAACTTTGGTCTATGCTATATAGGTAACTCGGAGTTAAGTGATGGAGGAAGAAGAATCTATGGGCATTTTGTCTTCATTATGTCTTGGTCTTGATATGGTGGACGTTGGACTTGGATAATCATGATATTTCCTTGATGGTATAGAAATTAGAATACAAACACACGTGCGTTAGGCCCACCTATTTAATTACATTTACTATTATTTACGTGTCATCGTTTTCATGAGGAGAGGAGGACAGGAAAGTGAGCATAAAGAGAGATCTGTTGGAACGATTATAGTATTTTAACTGTAGGCAAATAAAGTTCATTCTTGCTTAATGTTAGTGGTCCCTCCGTATAATTTGGACTCTATACGAATTTCCTACTCGTATTCGTATTCGTATTCGTGGCCATTATTACTTTGTGTATACATCATTTGGATTCGGATTCGGATCCAGATTTCGTTTTCATTTGTACTCCAAGAGAATTTAATAAAGACCCGTCGTCCTTCTAGTAAAATGAAATATGTATTTCGATTTGAAATGAGCGAGAGAGAGAGAGAGAGAGAGAAGAGAGTATGGCAGTATGGTCATATTGTTTGGATTGTGATGTCATTTAAACGACTGTACTCTGAATATGAGCAAAGTCTCAACTTTCATACACACACACACACATTTATACATAGAAAAGGTAGCAGAATTTCGTAGAATTGTAGAACTTGTGCAAGGAGAAAGTAAGAGTTCACATGTAAAAGTAGAAAGTAGTTTGGAGATAGGAATAAAGAATGAAAGAAAGAAAGAAAGGATGGAAAAAAGGGAGAGGGAAAGTGTTGAGATGTGGAATGTGTAGAGTTTTTGTAGTTTGTAGTTTGTGTTGGGGAAATGAAATCTACAAGTCTAAGGAGCAAGTAAAAGAGGGCAGACGCAATATCCGGCAATGACAGTTTTGTGGCCGATGATAAAGCGTGAATGTATCGAATTGGAGATAAAACGAGAGCCGTACAAGTTTTCTTATTAAAGACCAATATGGAAAATTCTTTGTGCCTGTGTGTCTGCGTCTAGTGTGGTTTCAAAACAGTAAAAGTAAAAGGGGAACGAGCGAGAGAGAGAGAGCGAGAGACAATATGTAGAAGGCATATATTTCTGCATGTACGAGAGAGAAGTAAGGGCATGATCATGATTTCTAGAGGTAAAGAGGAAAGCGAGGTATTTTGGGGTGGGGGGAATGATACGACTGTGTCCATGGAAGTGATGTGGAGAGCTGGTGATGCTCCCACTGTGATCCAGACAATTCACACTATATGCTAAAATTTATATCATCATGAATATATGGCAGACGAGAACACCAGGAAGCTACTGAGAGAGAGAGAGAGGAGAGAGAGAGAGAAGGGAATTACGTTAAGAAAGGGTTGGCAAAGACATTTCGTTTGCATGATGTATAACCAGCCATTTCCTTGTACTCCATTCCCTTCTCTCTTCCTCTCTTTCTCTCTGTCTCTCCTTTTCCATTTTAGTCGGGTTCCTTTTTTCATGTATCTTCTCTATGTGTATGTACATTTTGAAGTAGTGTATATTTCTCTCTCTCTCTCTCTTTCTCTCTCTCTCTCATTTCATTCTTCCCTTTGGTTGCCTTTGAATTTGAATCTTGCATATTCGAGGTTCTAAACATTCCTGAGGCGGCCACTCTTACAACAAAACTAAATACACACAGGCAGACCTCATTGAAATTCCTTCAGAGTAAAACTGTTCAAAATATTTTTTAAGTTTATAATACTTCTTCCGCTTTCCCTCTTCCGTCTTCTTGCTGGATATTTTCTGGTTCAAAAAAAAAAAAAAACGAAGTGAAACGGAGAGATTGTCGTTACACAAAGAGAGACGAGAAACAAAAAGGAATGGAGTCATATAGTCATAGTTTTATGGGTTTTTGTGTACATTGTAAAAGAATGGGATCGTGAGGGAGTTCAAACTGGAAACGGTTTCCTACGTGCTCACAGAAAAGGGAGAAATAGAGAATGAGAGAATGAGAGAGGGAGACAATGTGAAGGTGAAGAAGGCATTGAATGGTGTGCAGTGAATGCTTTGAATTTACGTTTAAGATTTCCAAAGCTTGTTTGACTCTGTGTGTGTGTGTGTGTGGCGGACGGTAGAAGAAAGTTGCAATGAAAGTATAGTGATACTCACATGATTGGATTGAAATGGAGGGCTTTATGGAGAGAAGGAAGACATGGAGAGTAGTTGATGGTACATCTGTATATATGAGGAAATGGGAGGCTCGTCGAGAGAAAGTTGTATCTTTCTCTCTCTTTCTCTCTCTGCTGCTCTCGCGATGGTATGATGATGGGTCGTCGAGGGAAGAGAGAGCGACTGAGTGTGCAATGGGAGAAATCCTGTGGAGGAGTCCCTCTGTATCTACATAGAAAGAGAGAGAGAGAAATGCAGACACACTCACATTAAGTCCAAGTGGAGAAATGTAGAGAGGCATATATACAGGGTTTTGAGCGGTGGGACTAGTCGAACTCGAACTCGAACTGGAGAATGGGAATAGAGACAGACCTTTAAGCAGATTGAGGAATATGTAATGTGTGCTTTGTTATTCCGGAGGCATCCGACAAAAAAAAAGAAAAAGAATGTTATATGTTTTGGAATGGAGAGAGGTCTGATTTCATGAGTAAAGGGGAAATATTGTAGAAGGGGAAATATATATAGCAAATGGGCAAATTTATTCACAGGTCTCGAATTTGTAGTTTGCGAACTCGGCTGTCAAAAAATCGTCCTTTTTTTGGGTGGTAAGGTTTTTCTACTTCTTTTTTGTCTTTTTATTGCTTGGAATAGATATCTCTCTTTTCTTTCTATGTGTTCGTTCACTCAGACTCTCAATCCGGAGGAGGAGAGTAAGTAGGTAGAGAGTACACACAGACTACAGACAGACAGAGAGACCGTACTACCACTTCTACTACGACTACTACTAAAATAGCATCTTGTTCAGTTTTACAGTTTTTACATATGTACATATGGACATGTTGAAGTTTTCCTCTCTCTCGTATTTTATGCAAGTGGCTTTGAACCTTGCACTATCGTCCGGAGATTTAAAGGCTCCTGATTGTGAAATATTTATTGGCGATCACACCGATAAAAAGAGATCTTTTCCAACAGCTTTTCTCTCTCTCTCTCGCTTTCTCTCTCTTTGGAGCCACCACTTCTTTTCCCCATCATTTCGCCCCGCTTTTCCAAATGGAGTACCATGGCCGTGGTGGAGCTGAGAGAGAGAGAGAGAGAGAGAGAGAGAGAGAGAGTCTCCCAGCCATCGTCGTTGGTATAAAAGTATGTTGCTCCCACTTTATTGCCTCTTCATTCGGGAATTTCATTCATGATTCCATCAATTCATTCCGTTTTTTCCTTTGGGCTCTCTCACTCTCTCTTTCACTCGTACTCTTTGGAAAGGAGGAAGAGAAAGCTCACCTTTATGTACAACCCATTTCTTTTCTATTCACTGTTATCACGACCAACCAACCTTTTGCTCCCTCCAATTCTTTACTCTCGCTGGACAGTGTTCACTTTTCGACTTGTCTCTCTCTCTCTCCCCTGTACAACTTTTTCTTTACCAGCTGAACTTGCAATTTTCCCCTACTGTACACTCAAGGTCTATTTATTTAGCATTATTTTTTATTTCCTATATAGAACGGATTCCTTCTACCTCCACAGTCTACAGTTTTGGCCAAGGTCTAACGACTATACGATTGAGATTGTCCTCGTTCACGTTTTACTATAAATTTATGAAGGAAGATAAGGATTTTTGTTTTTACAAAAAAATATTTTATAATGTTGTATTTTGTGTTTAGCGAGAGAGAGTTTAGTTAAGTAATAATAATATGTTATATGAGGAGTCATGTTTTGTTATGGTCATTCGGTAGTTTGTAATAGTGATTATGACTAAAGGATGATGATGATGATGATGTGATACGTTAAACGGAATGTTCATGGGGTATTAATTTGGGATTTTGGGGATGAATTTAGTTGAGGTTGAGATGGTTGGTATTGGATACCCATACCAATCTTGATGATTGGTGATCATTTCCGCTGTACGAAATAAGTCAGGGAGAAAGTGAGTGGAGTGGGTGTTTCCTTGCCATCTATAAAAAAAACAAGTTTATGATGTTCATACTCGTATAATTTGACCAGGGATGACGAAGACGACCATACTTGAGGACGGAGAAGGATAAAATGTGAAAAAGCAAAAAGTTTTATGAGAATTGCTCCTCACTCTCTCTCTCCCTCTCTCCCTCTCTCTGGCCGTGAACTGGGTGGGATATTATGGACTGTAATAATCATTATCTTGACATGTAGAGAGCCAATGAGGAATCGTATACATTTGTACGTATGATGTCCTCAAGTCCTCGTACAAACATTGCCATATGTATTCTTACATATACATTTCGATATAGTATCTGTATTTAGAAGGATTGTGAGGACAGTCCGAGGACGTTTATAGACACCACGACCAACCAAACATGTGTTCCCTCTCTCTATTTCTCGCGCGACGACCACTACTCATTTTCAATGCAGACTCTCTCTCTCTCTCTCTCTCTCTGTGTGGAAATCTGCTTCATCATCAACCTCCAATTTTTGTAATTTAGCTGTCCTCATCGTTATTTTCCTGTTGATTTCGAGGCGGATGGTTCGGCTATTTGTTTTGGAATCATTATAATTTGGATAGTTGTCGTCCTCCGTGAACCTTTATTACTTATATATTATTAATTCAAAAAACGTTTGTCTACAAACGAAATTTGCCCGTGTTAAACATTCAGGCAGGGAGAGAAAGTCCTGGAAATGACGTTGTTACTTTGCATGTGTTTGTGTCTGTGTACCTTGAAAACATATGAAGTTTCAGCGGAGTATTTTCAGTGGATGGGAGACAAATATTATAAGGATTGTTTTTTATGCACACACACACACACACACACACACACACACACACACACACACACACACATGGAGATAATAACTTGTGGTGGATTTGGGTGAGATTGAATTACATTTGTATCATTAAGAACACATGTTGTTCATGTACATTTTCCCCCTCTTGTGCACTCACATGGTTCTTTGCTCGTTTTGAGATGAGAAAGGATGGATTACGGTGGAGATTAAACTTTTAAGAAAATGATCATAATCGTTACTTTAAATTCCTTGTGCTTTGGCCTTGTGAATGAATGTGGAGTTGGTAAAGGGAAAGTTTTTAAAAAGGGAATTGTGTTTTCGTTTTAATTAAATAATATGTAACAAGTAGAAAAACTTTAGGTTAGACGGTTAGAGAATTCATGTCTTCATAAACGGACTACACTTTTTTCCTCCTCTTTTTTCTTTGTTGCAATTTTGAGGCGACCAAGTTTTGAGAATTAACTTTAATTCTCTCAATTCTCAAAACTTTTCCTTCGTTTCCACTTAGTCCTTCGTCCTTAACTTAAGAGGATGGACAAAAAAAGACTTTAAAATCTCAAACTCGAAGTTTTTTTTTTATTCTAGGAGGTTTTGAATTTTATTTTGAGGAGCGACAAAAGTCAAGAAAAAAATAATGATGCTAATGATAATAATAACAATACGGAGATCATTTCAAAATATTAACTAACCAAAATGTTCATTTATTTATTTGCAGCCAAATGGAGATCCGTACGCATTTGTGGAATTCTGGGAGCACAGTGCTGCAGCCTCAGCGTTAGCGGCGATGAATAAACGAAGTTGTTTCGGAAAGGTGAGTATTCCTCCTTATTCTATTAGAATTATATACAACTCGCATAATTTGGCATCCTCATATAACTACGTGACTGTACAGAACGCCTGATTTTCCCATATATATGGAGCATATCAACAATTGACAAATTGCAAATCGCGAGTTCTCATGACAAAAACTGATAAAACAGACCCACATATAAAAAAACGAACAAGATGTGTGTAAATGTAATGGAAAATAAAGAAACTGAAGGTTACAATCTAGAATAAAATGAGAGACTGCACATGTCTAGTCGAGGACAATGCAAATGTTTAGAAATGTCTTTTTTGTGTGCGTGTGTCGCGAAGTAAGGAAACGGGAGTCCTCCATTCTTTGTCGTCAGAGACAGAGAGAGAAAGAAAGAGTCGGAATTGAATCTGTAAATTATCTGTAGACACTGGATAGCTCACTCACGTTGTTCCGCATCAGTAGAAGCTAATTGACCGAGGGAATGATCCTTTTGTATGGGGATTTGATTGGTGATTCGGGGAACTCTCGTGAAAACGACGGCGAGGAGCATACGAGAGAAGAATATGCAATGTCTATCTGTCTGTCTCTGTGTATTTATGTGGGGGTGATAGGTAGTTTAGTTACACATTCTGTTCTCGAGCCCAGTACCTATGGATATTTATTTTTTTGTTTGACCACTGGGAGTTTCTTTGCTCCTCTGATAAACGGATAATATTATACAATATAATACACACACACATATGTAAGTATATACTCTGACTCTCCCTCCCAGTTTATATACAGACTTTGTATTACACAGAGAGAGAGAGAGAGAGTGAGCGAACGAACAAACGTGGAGCAGGTAAATTGCCATAGATAATCATTTACTCTCAACTCACATTTCCTTGTTACATATACCATGGAATTCCGGAGCATTATTGTTTATTCCAACTCGTATTGTTTTTGGGGGACTCGGCTATAGTTTTATTTATTTCTTTTACGGATTCCGAGGATTAGGATTTGCCCAGCCAATAAATAGAGAGAGAGAGAGAGCCGAGAGAGAAAGAGAGTGAGATAAACTCGAGGACACTCAGCCGCAAGTTTCTATTTGAAAATTGCTCTTTCTTTGTGTGTGTGTGTGTGTGACTGACGACTGGGTCTTTTCCTTGCTCCCATTCTGGATAGAAAATATAAAAGGAGGGAGACGAGATTCTCGAGTGAACGTCAAGGAATGATGAGAGTGAGAGTGAGAGAGCTATGTGTGTCTGTCGTCGGTGTGTATTGTATTTTTCTCAATGTGTGTTAAAATGCATGTGGAAGGATCGGGTGGAGGAGAGAGAGAGACAGAGAGAGAGAGGGAGATGGGTATCACCGAGTATTTGTCACACTTCCGCTCTCCCTTTTCCTCTCTCTTTTTCAGCTCGATGGGAAAGGAAAGAAGTTCTCCCTGTTGACTTTTCCGGGCGGGCGTGACGACGTGAAGTTAACTCTGTCTCACTTATGTACATACACACGTAAAGTGAATGTGAATACATCTCTCTCTCTCTCTCTCTTTCCCTCACTCTCTCTCTCTCTGTATTATTATACGGATCCTCTTGGAAATCTCCATGAGGGAAATCCATAGAAATGGAAACGTTATACACAGAGAGAGACAGACACTCTCGTTCGCCGCCGCTCTTTTGGCACACGGAAGCTGTAACTTTTGAATTTTTTCAATTGTGATGTGATACGAAGGCAGCAGAGGAGGAATCCAAGTTTTTTTTCCTAATTTTCTTTCTGGAGCTCATATAAAATCCCCCCATTGAAAGTTGCAACGTTTTGTAGGGAGAAATATACAAAGTAGGGAATTGTGTTGGCAGCGGTCGGTTTTAAATTTGAAGTATTTTTTCACTCATTTCACCCAGTGTAGGTCATGGCGAGAAATAGAGAGAGAGAGAGAGAGAGAGAGAGAGCAATAAATTTCATTTCAGAATTTCTCAAGACTTTTGCTCTGGAAAATTCAGAAAAAAGAGAGAAAAAGTGAGGGGGAATATGGGATATAAAAACAAAGGAGCGAGTATGAATGGATGGAATAATTGAAGAATGGATGTGACGGTTTGGATGTAGGGACTGGAGGTAGGTAATTGTGAATACATTTGGGCCCTGTATGAGAATATCGGAGAGAGTGCATTTTGTGTGTGTGTGTGTGTACGGGGGATAAAATATAAGTTGATGGATTCGTTTGTACAAAGGAGACAAGTTGAATGATGGGTGTTTGAATGGAGGTGATCAGGGAAGGGAGAATTTTGTAGCGGCTCTGACTCTGCGTTTCCTCTCTCATCTTGACTTGACTTGACTTGACTCGACTTGATATCCCAAACCAACGAAACATGGGACATGGAGATGCGGGCTTTTATCCGACCCAAACCATTGTCTTGCGATTTAATTAAATTTTCGCCTCTTTCTCTCTCTCTCTCTCTCGGTCTTTCTCTCTTTCTTTGCCAAATCACGCCGAGAATGATTCGATTGCAATATTGATTGATCCTTCTCCGAGTCTTTGGAATCAACTAACATTTGTCATGCTCCTCTCCGAGTCGAGCCCATTTCCCTCTCATTGGATTTCCCATTACTTGGTCTTCCCAATTGTTCCATTCTTCACGAGTACAAGAACAAGTCTTTGGGCCTCTGGCCGACGTTCCCTATTCATTTCTTTGACTTTGGCTACATTACGATTAACAAACGTATATCAAAGAAGAGAGAAGAGAGAAAATAGAAACAGAAAAAAAAATAAAAGACTTTATCGTCTTGGTCGTTTTCGATTAATTTAGATGGCTCGTCGTCTCGGAGCGTGTGTAAATCCAAGACAGTCGACAATTCCATATTATAATTTGTACCGATGCCAAATTTCATGTTTATTTAATCATTCTCCGACTTTGATGATAATTTTTGTTGCAAGGAAAATAAATTAGCTGGATTCTCTCTCTGTCCATCTGCAGTCTCCAGTCACTTGAATGTATCGATCCGTATGTTGTACGTACATATGTATTTACTTTGGATTCCTTGCATTTTCCTGTAGGGAGTTGGAGAGAGTGGAACAACCAACGAATGAAAGAAAGAACGAAAGGCATTGTATTGTATTGTGTGTGGGAAATTCGGGAATTCGATGGATGCATTTCTTTTTATTTCATGTGTACAAACTTCACGGTGTATTATTGGGCTAGTTTATACAAATACACACGAGTCGTCCAGATTTAAGAAAGAAGGACTGAGTTTAACAAACAAAAGATTAAATATTTGTGAACGAATCTGATCGGTGGATGGACATTGTATTGTCCTTTATGAATGACGTGTCATAAATTATCCATCATTTTCAGCTTACAATAAAAAAATCCAGAGTTTTCTGGTGGTTGAGCTCAATAAACACTTGACAGACAAATTCCACTTATTATCGGGTTTCCTGATGATGAGATTTAAGTGTAAATTATTACGGTTCCGTTAAAACTGATGTAAAAAAAAAAAAAAAATTCTATGCAGTACAATATTGTAAGAGCGCTCAAAGTCAGGCAAAGTATAAATTAGGATTATTCTGGGAAGTGAACAGAACACGGTTGAGTTTCTGTCAAATGTCATGTAGGAACATTACAATAGATTTGAGATGAGCATCGGTAGAATAAACATTTGAACATTTGGTTGGTTTTGGTTGTTTGACTCTGTGTGTGTGTGTGTGGAGTAGTATAGCGTCCATTGTGAACCGGAAACGGGGGCAGATGCACACGGATGCAGTTGAAGGAGAGAATTTGTTTGAAGAGAGAGAGAGGTTAAAGCCCTGGCTTTAGTCAGAAAAGCTAAAGAAAGACCAAAATTGAAGGTGAAATATGATGAGGGAGAAGTGAAAAGCCCTTGACTGTTGTTCGAGGACTCATATTGGAAAGATGGAATTAATAGCTCGGGATCTCGGCTCCACATTCTGACACTGTGCCAGATTAATTGTGACATCCTCCTCCTCGTCATCGCCATACCTTTTCCCTCCATTTTCTCTTCTGCTTGTGCTTCCCACTTTCGGGGATGTTTGAATCGTCATCCATGTCCACATAGTTCAAAGTAATAATGCTCAATCCTTGGTAGCGGAAGGATCCTTCTCATTTTCCAATGGGAATCAATCGGGATAGTCTACGTTTGGTTTGAGTACATTGGGAATTGGGACCCCCAACCCGAGTGGATGGTTTTCCTCGTCCTTTGTCTGTTTTTAATATGTGGAAGCTGTCGGAGGGGAAACACCGTGGTGATGATGATGGTGGTAGTGGTTGGTGTGAGTGAACCGACAGCGAGAATGTTTACGGATTTTGGGATTTATGAAAGTTGTTTAGGGAAAGTAGAACATGACCAAAGGCAGAATTTGTTGTTGTCCTCGTGGTCGTCGTCATCGTTGTTGTATGTATTTGTGAGCCTCTGGGTTTCCTTGGTTGTTTGGACCAGAGAGAAAAGATGAGCGCTCCAAGTCAGAGTCAGATTGGACGACCAAAAGAAGAAAGGTATAGAGGAAGAAGAGGAAGAGGAAGAGAGAGAGAGAGAGAGAGAGAGAGAGAGAGAGAGAGAGAGAGAGGAACGGGGAGAGAGGTGAAGAGGTAGTGGTCCATGGTAACCCGTCACTCTCCCGCCACAATAGAAGCATTAGAAGCAATACGGACACAAAGAAAGGAAAAGAGCCTTAAAATCCATTAGGTGACTGAGAGAGTAGTAGTAGTAGTAGTACCATAGTTTTCTCTCTTTCTCTCTCTTTCTCTCTCTCTCTCTCTTACTCTCACTGGCTCTGGCTTGTGAAACCCTGAAAGATGTGTTTCTCATTCGACGCACATTTCTCCTCCCATTTCACTCCAAGACTAAATGATCGAAAACAAACAATGGTCGGAATAAGTGAATGGCTTCCTGTAATGGCCTTTGTGTCCAAGCTTTTCCAACATTCGATGGATTTATGAAGGAGTCTCGAAGAATGAGAATGAAAAGCATTCAGTTTGCGCTAAGTTCTCAGGGCTCTTTCCCATCTCTCTCTTTCTCTCTCTCTCTCTCCCTTTCTCTCTCCCCCGCAGTCTCCGTCTACCTAGTGTCTAATGTCTTAGCCATACCCCACCTGTACATGACTTTCCCTTAAATTTGAGTTTACGTGGGTAATAGAGAGAACCAAAGAGAGAACGAGAAAGAGAGAGAGAGGAAACCATGGCAAAGAAATAGAGAAAGAAGGAGAAGAAGTTGAGAAAAGTGTTTGGATACACATTGGAAAGTCCGTTCAGGATGAGAAAACTCACTCGGCAGTGCACTTTCTTTACCGGAAGAATCTAATGTGAGCGGGAGCGATAGAAATAGTGAGAGAGAGAAAGAGAGAGAGAGAGAGAGAGAGAGAGAGAGAGAGAGAGAGAGAGAGAGAGAGAGACCATTCGTTTGACTGCTGGGGAATCTCCTCACACTGATAACGATTCTGGTTGCTCTCGTTCCTCCTCTCCGTGAGCCTTGGTTGGTTCCCTCTTCAAAATGTCTTGATTCAATAAATTCTAGCGCTAGCAGAGATGCAGAGTCTACATGTCCTGACTGAATGGGGATCTATTGCGACCTCCATTACATTTCGTTCCACTAGAAAAACCATCCATATATATGTATATGTATTTTATTGTGCAGAGTTAAGAGAGAGAGAGAAAGAGAGAGAGAGAAAGAGAGAGAGAGAGCGAGGATGCATTTGAGCTTCGTGTGGTTGTGCAATGTAAAGTAAATCTAGGAGAATGAAGAGATTGAGGAAGGAGACGCGGTGAGGGATTATCATGAAGACACATTCGATATCTAATAGGATTAACTATATACATCTTTCCATGATGCCATCGGCAATTTTTGGTCTATAATCCCTAATACTAATAATAATTGTCAGTGGCTCGGATTCGAATTCGGATTCGGATTCCTATTGGGGAAACTCACTGTAGTTGTATAGGTACCAAAAATAAATTAGGGAATGTGTAGTGGATTTGACGGGGAATTGATTTTCGTGGCGTAATGCTTCTTTTTTTATATTTTTTTTTATTTGTATTTTGTCATGACAACCTCTTTCTTCTTCTTCTTGTTCCTTTCATCATTGTCACATTTATAAATTTTCGTGAGAAATTTTGTCTCTCTTTTGAGGCGTCCAATTCACAACCAATCCTCATCCCCGTGTAGTACACTTGAGCCAGTTGATATTGTGGAGTATGTATAAAAAAACTCAGCAGCGGCTTATAAAATATAATTGATAGAGTTTTTCCCTCTTCTTTTTTGGCCGGGCATTTGGCATTGGGCATACCGACTCACACACAGACAGACAAACGGAGGGAATGAGAGAGACACGTTGGAATGAAAATGGAAACGCTTATCGGGTAGTCCAGAGTATCACAAAGTCTTTTATCCTTCTTAGTGACATGATGGAGGCTTCAGTTGCAAACGAAACGTCAACGACAAGGCAATAGAAGCAGGGAGGCTGGCTGGCTGGCAGCAGAAATGTTGGGGAATCGGAGAGCTCTGGTTCTCTCCTTCCTTCGTGTTTTTCTTTCTCTTCTCCTTCTTTTTTGGTGTTGAGTCTTTTAGAGGAGAAACAGGAATTTCCTCACAGTGCTTTCTACTTTCTTTTACACCCTTCTCAAATACAAAAAAAAAAAAAAAAAAAATACCGGAGAGGAAAAAATAAATAGAAGAAGGAAATTCGCAAGAGCTTTCAAGAATTTGTCTTATTCGAAATGAAAGACTTGACATCATGGGTTGCTTTTCCGTAATGACTTTCAATGGAATTTCACTCTTTTTCTCTCTCTCTCTCTCTTGTTTGTCTCACTTTCACTACAGAATGTGAATGGAAGGAATTGCTCTCCATCAAGCAAGGCAACAATATTGAATGACGTTGACGCTCAAAAATGTTGTATTTTCTTTTATACTACATGGTAAGATATTTACTAATTCCTAGCTCTGTCATTATCCAATTCAAGTTGGAAGTTTCAATTTTGCCATTCATTACGATTGTGAATGGCAAATGTGTGAATGCGGACGCAACTGGGAAAACAATGGGGGGAAAGTATGGATTTGTTTCGTTGGGGAAATTTGGATGGGTGTGTGTGTGGACACAGAGATTCAAATGATTGATGGATTTTGTTGTGTCCCAGTGGAGACTGGAGTGAGGGAGTCCCGGGGGGAAAGTCACTTTTTATTTCATTATCGATTTGTGAAGTCTCTCGGCCATTTATTGAATTTCTCCCTCCTCCCTTTCCCCTCTTCTTCCTTTTCTTTTTCGTTGACTTCGTCTTCGTTTTCGTCTGTTCAGGATTTGGATTTGATTTTGGTTTTAGATTTTTGTGGTGAGAATATTAAAAAGGGGGACGACTGCTACTGGGACTCGATAGATTTGATTAAATAGGTAGAAGAGATTTTATTTTTTTTCTCTGTCCATCCGTACGGACAACAGAAGAACGTTCTCTCTCTCTCTCTGTGTGTATTCATTCAAGTTTTGTTGTATTTGGAGTTAGCGAAAGAGAGAGAGAGAGAGAGAGAGAGAGAGAG
>JAIUND010001406.1:0-36273 GCA_034699125.1 Gisinianus flammeolus | reverse complement strand
CCCCACCACTCCACACCAATCGTCCGATTTACAAATGAAACTCTGGCGATGTGACGAGATCGAGTCGCAGCTTCTCCGACAATTGAAGATTTGTAATATATATCGGAGATGTATATGAAAAAGAGGATCGAGTATATAGTACATGCATACTTATCTAATGATTGAAAGGACAAACAAAAGTGTTGTGAAGAAGAGACAAATATAAAGAGAACAAATTGTAATATATATCATAGTTCATAGTTTCGTACTTTATACGGAATTTTTTACGGAATTGTATATTTTTTTATCTTGTCACGTGCCCAGAACCAACGTCTCCACCACTCATCTTCACTCCATTCTGCCATGCAGAATGCAGAATCAACGTGGTTTTGCGAGAACCAACGTCTTATGAGAATACTACAGTGCATTCTCCCATGCATTCTCAGGACATGTCAAAATCTCACTTTTACAACTATTCCCTGAATACTCCTGTAGGGGTCAAAAGTTGACCAAATCATGTCACTTCCGGTTCCACTATGTACACTAGTGTAAATTGACATTGTGGTCCAACTTGACCAAACTCGCCAAAGACTCTATACGTCATTCCACTCAAGGTGCATTTCCGTATAAATTATACACAGAATTTCGTATAAATTCGACGGAATTTTCCGTATAAAGTACGAAACTATGATATGTATATTGTAAATTGCTTGTGGAAATACATACATACATACATGTATTGTATATACAAAGTCTTTTTATGCATTTAAAATAAATAAATACTTTGTATCGCCTTTCATAAAAAACAACAAGTGCATATGGTATATTAATGGGGTTTTCTATATACAGATACTTATTTTATGGAAAGTAAGTATAAACTGACTAATTATTACCAGCGCAGTTTACAAACTGACGGGATTACTGCAGTCAATGTATACTTAGGGGCTGTCCGTAAAAGGAATCATACGTTTTGGGGAGGGGGGAGGTCCAAAAGTCGTATGACCAGACCATGACCAGGGGTCGGGGGGAGTCAAATTTTGGATGGACGTCATGCGTGACCAAAGGGGGAGGGACGCAAATACAAAATTCACATGACAAACAAGGAATATGCATGGTTTTGACCTGTGAGAAGCTCAGAGACTTTGAGGATAATTTGCCCTCGTTCCCTGACGTGCATATTTCTATACATATACACGTGGTTTGAGTATATACTGGTAAAGGTAAAGGTAAAGTAAACCTCCCGGCTGTGTGACAATCAATAAGCAGTTTTGAGGGGGTCCAAAATTTTGTGACATCATGCATGACACACCAAGGGGGGAGGTCAAAACATTTTATGACTAGAGCATGATTAAGGGAGGGGGGAGGTCCAAAAAACGGAACAGCCCCTTACTTACGCCGTTTACTATAGTAAACTGTTTGTAAACTGTCAGTTTATAAAACATCTAACAAACTGTCTCGAGTAAGTAAATTGTCACCAACACGCACATCAATCATTATTTTAAATTATAGAGCACAATCCTAAATTACATCATGTGTTTTTAGTAGCCAATTTCCTACAGCCGAAATGCATGTATTGAATAATTGCCCAATTTTTCCCTGTTGTTTGTTGCTTTTACCATTTGTCCGTTGTAAAAGAGGAATTGAAATTAATTATTGGGAAAAGTCCTGTAGAAATTATATTTACGTAGAAAATGAGAACTGGGGCAAAATAAACTCGATACGCAAAATTTCTTTCTATTGACTGTCAATAATTGACACATTATGCGTATGGAATGGAATGTTAATTACGCCGATTACGCGTAATCGGCGTAATGCGTAATTGCGACAAGTAGAATATTTACTCCTTTTATCTTTTGCAAGTACGATACATGATTAATGAGGATTTTTGTACATTTTTTGGTGTGTGTGTCGTTGGGAATTTGGAAATTAATTAATTTCTGGTTGTGGTCACTCTGTTGAGGTTTCACATATACTTTTGCATGAATGCCAAATCTAAAATCTAATTACATCCTGCTATTGAAAAAACAAAAAACCATCATTAGTCATATATTACGTCATAATACGGAATATGGAATAGCTTGACCCTGTTTTAAGCTGTGTGTATTTTAACTTGAAATGTGTGGAATGTGGCATTTTCCAGCATTGTAAATTAGTTCTTTCTTATGATGATTAATCCAGACTTGTGTACTTGTAATTCTAATTCAAGTCAATCAGCTTGAGCTTGAGCTCTTGAGCTGTCACAAAAAAAGCATGCTGGTTACTGTAAATTATCGATGGACCAACGATAAAATTGTCAAAATTTCATTGTTTCTCCTTATTTTATCATTGTGTGGTGAGGTTTGCATTTGTACGGGGGAAATTGTGAATACAAGTTCGAAAGATGCAGCAGCTACCAATAAGAATAAGAATAAGCAGGATTATTCAGAGTCTTTGGATATTCAAATTGCGTGAGTGTATTCTAATTTCAATGAATCTCTTATATAATTTCAGTAATTTCTCATATTACTGAACGACGAACGAACTCACAAATAGCCATTAGCCAGTACCATTGATTTTGAATTAAAACGGTGATTTAAACAGAGTCTGGGCAGTACTTTTCTTCTCTTGTGGATTACCCATCTTGATTAGTCTATGCGTACTCTCATGCTGTATTTATTGTTCTGGCTGTTACATTTACAACTATCGACATCGGCATCGGTTCCCAAATACCCCAACGTTCACTGCAATTTTCCCCCATCAAAATCTCGGTAGGTATACCTATACAGAATATTACACATAGAATAGACACATACCTACATACATATACCTTATATTTAAATATACATCAAATGAAATCATATACTTATATTGGGAATTGTGAAATTATGCTTTCGCAACCCAAAACAGGTCCCCAAAAAAACTGATAATAATAATAATTTTGACTATATATTTTACTCTCTCTCTGTCTGCTCCTTTTTTTCTATATAGCATTCTACGATGAAGGTGGACAAAGTCTCGTGTCCGTGACTTTACCCAGAGGAGCGAATTTACCTCATTACTATAATTAAATATTTAACCAATACCAATACCAATATGTACTATCAAGATCAAGGCCTTGGACTTTTATCCACATAGAGAGGAATGTATATCTTATTAATATGAGGAATAATCAGTAGATATAGCTGATACACGTATGTATGTAGCTACAGCTCACTTGCCCGACAAATGATATTTGCCCCATACAAATAAAAACCATATACATATACCTATATATAAAGAATAAACTATAAACGAAATGGAAAATAAAGATTCCATGTGTATATGTGTGTATTTGTGTATAGAAAGAGTTTCCAAGTTTCTACTCTACAGTCTACAGTAATAAAGATTCTTATTTATTCTTCATAGCATTTTTAGAGAAATTAGAGTGAAGTATATTGGATATTTAGGATTAGGATTAGAATTAAAACAAACTCATTATAGAATATGTAACAAAATTTCTCACATTCTCATCCTTGTCCAATTAATATAAATGTCTGTAGTCACTAGTGCACATTAACCATACAATTTAATCCCATTAAATGTTATACTGCGATGTTACACATTTACACATATGGCATTTTAACTTTTAAGTCAAACTATAGTTTTTCCGTAGAGGCTTTCTGCATGTCAAATTATCTTGTGTATTTTTATGTAGGGGAATTTAAGACTGTGTCTCTGTCACTGCCTCTCTCTCTCTCTCTCTCTCAGTATTTCTTCCTTCTGTCAGAGTCTTCACACTTGAAACTTCAACTCTTCAACTTACTTCAAAGCATCTTTGAAATACATAATATGTACAAAAAAATCTTATGGGCTTGTGGGATGGATGGATTGGATATATCCATAAGCCATAAGACAAGGCACACGGAGAAAATATACGCACATGGAAATAAACGTGTGTGTGTACTGATTATACATATACTTCTGCATGTGTGTGTGTGTGCGTGGAAGAGGCCGAATATAGGAATGGAGTTCTAGTTGTAAAAAGTACTTATCGTTAGTTAAACCATTTGCTCATCATGTGTGTCTTAAGTTTTAAAACATGATCCTAATGCCATATAATATGAGTGCAAATCTCTTTCTCTCTGGAACCTGGAATATATTATATTTACATTGTACAATGTACATGCTATAGAGAGATGTGTGTGTTTTTATAGCGTATCTATGTTTACTATACATTTGGGTGTTTGGTGTTTGAATGTGTCGGGCAAAAAAGGAAATATCTCCCCTCCCTTCTGAAAAAACATAATAGGTGTGTGTGTGTAAAATGTGTAGGTATATATATATTTTACACACAAGGATCTTCTTATTACATAGAAGAGAGGAGATATAGAGCCAAAGATGCTCTTCATCTGCTCGGCCTTTTGCCTATTCGTCTCAAACTTTAATAATATATGTGTACTTTTTTTCTAAGGTCTTTTCTCAGCCAACAACATGTGACTTTGAAGCTCAAATTTCCCTCGCTAGGATATATACATATGTACATGTATAATATACATATGCCGTATACATATATATAATATATACATATTCTTTTTTCATTCGAGTTTCCTCTGCTACAAGAAAGAATATAGATGTATTAGACAAGAAAAGAACACACACAAGTCAAACAAAATTTGTGGATTTTCGGGAGATTCGAGGATTTTTTTTTACTTATATATTTTAACTAAACATTTATAATAGGACGGAAGTGTTAAGAATAGGTCGTAGTTGACATGCCAGTGGACAGGTCAGTATGGACCACCGAGTGAAGACGATTGAAAGAGGATGGAGACTAAGTGAACGGTTCGAGAATATCGAATTGGAGACACTTTTTAAGGTATACTGATTTATACTGTTTCAATTCAATTAAATCCTACTGACGGTTCAGTGTTTTTGTCTGTGTTCATGTATTTAAAAAGGAAAAGCTTGTAGTTGTGTTTATATGTATAATAATAATGTCGTGTGTGACTTTTGTTTAATATTATGTATTACAAACCCGCAAATCGCAAACCGTGTTTTTCTTATAATATGTACTATATATAAACAAGTTTATAATAATAATAATAATAATAACAATGTCAAAATTGGGTTTGTTTTGTTTTTAATTATTATATAACAGCGATATGCATCAAAAGTACAGAGCCGACAGTCTTTTATCATTTTCGCCGTGGGATGTTTGGTCCTGGCTCTTATCAACTGGAGATTGTCCATGGAAACATTGGCTCTGGCACTCATCTCGGCAACTCTCCTCACACTTTGGGGTTTAAATTACAGATTTGGTCATGAGTGGACACTCACCTCTGCATGGATTCTCCTGTCAATTGTTTTTGTGGCCGTGTCCATTCCAGCTCCTATTCCGAAAAGGATGGGTAATTTATTAATAAATAAAGGTCTCATTCAAATTTAAAGTCAACATGTGACATTGACATTTCATATGAATTTTTTTCATCATTGTTGTGAATATAGGTGTTGCCATGGTGGCAGCAGAAGGATCCTGGGCTGTCGCGTATGTTCTCTTTATTGCCTTTGTCTCTCTAGAGATTCCTCTTTGGATAGCGGGTTTACTCTTCCTTTTCCTCTTCTCTGGACATTTTGTCTGTGCTCTTCTATTTGGTACGTTAATGTTTCATAAGTACATAATATATTACAAGTTTTATTAAAGGTATTATTCATATGGAGCCAAAAGTTGTAATTGAATGGGTATTTTTTAATGATTGATTAGGAGTCTCATTTCGCTACCTCCAACTCTCTGAGTTAATCGCTAATGGTCTCACCTGGTCAATAATCGCTTTAACAGGCTTTTGGATTCATCGCCGAGCAGAGGGTGGAACTCGTAAAGCATTTCTAGATACTCGTCAGTCGATTCAAGCTCGACTGGCTGCTCATGATGAAAATGATAAATTAGGTACAATACAAAATATATACCTACACCACAATTACAAAACATTTGATGTAAACTGTGTCAAATGGCATATGCGAGAATTGAAATCTAAAACTGTTTACAATTTGTGTTTTCTAGAGAGATTACTATTATCGGTTCTTCCTGGTCATGTTGCTCACGAGATGAAATCTGAGTAAACATTTTTTTTGTTTTTTAAAATTATATTGTAACTACCTAAATTATTTGTAATTACACTAACAATAATTTATGTACATCTATCTATTTACAGGTTAGTTTCCCCTGTTGCCCGTCAATTTCACAAAATATATATACAAAAACATGAAAATGTGAGCATTTTGTTTGCTGACATTGTCAATTTTACCGTCTTGGCTTCTCATGCATCGCCTCATGAATTGGTCCGTCTACTTAATGAGTTATTCGGACGTTTCGATCTCCTATCTCAAGAAAATAATTGCATGCGAATCAAGATTTTGGGAGATTGTTATTACTGTGTTTCTGGTACGTGAATTTCTATTATCATCATGGATTCAAAATTATTATTAAGAATTAAGAAAGACATATCTTCAACTTGGGGTTTCAGCAATGTAAAAACTTTATCACTATGTATTTATAGGTTTACCTGAGCCGAGAGCGGATCATGCTAGCTGTGCGGTTGAAATGGGTGAGTAAATAATCATTTTATTATTGACAGTAAATTGTACATCATTTTCAAGTTCTATAGTTATTCAATATTGTTCCTGTGATTTGTTTTTATTAGGTCTTGATATGATTGATTCAATTGCCTCGGTTCGAGATGCAACAGACTTTCAACTTAATATGAGAGTGGGTATTCACTCGGGACGAGTTTTATGTGGTGTTCTTGGTTTAAGAAAGTGGCAATTTGGTTAGTTAATTAATCTTTTAAACACTAGTTACACATGTGTTAAGTAGTGTTTTCTTGTACTATAATAGTAATAAATATATTATTCAAGAAGAAAACAAGCAAGATAAATAGCATGTGTGGGAGTTTTTATATCAAATCTTTGTATGGTGTTTGTGTATTGATTTTTTCCCTCCGTATAATGTAGATATCTGGTCGAAAGACGTATTGATCGCGAACAACTGCGAACAGTCTGGATTGCCTGGTCGTGTTCACATTACTGATGCAACCCTGGCCTACCTGAGTGGGGAGTATGAAGTTGAACCGGGTAATTGTCGACATAATAGTCTTTTACGAGAGAATAATATCACAGCGTACTTCATCGTTCCACCACAACGTCGAAGAAAACTCTTACTCTTCAATACTTTGAAACTCCAGCAACGACGGAAGTTATCCTTCAAAAACGTCTCAAATGTTGTTATACAATTACTCCACTCTATCAAATACTCTGTGGAAGTCCCATTTGCTAATATGGCTGTTCAACCACCCGATGCTGGAGGGAAAACGGGTTCCATGTCAGGTCACAATTCAAATCATTCAAATCATGTGACTGGACAAAGGAAAACAAAAGTAACGGAACGTTTTAAACGTCCTTTCAAAAAACGACATGCATCCGTCCTTCATCAACCATCAAATCGAGTGAATAAATATTTGGCTCAAGCAATTGAAGCAAGAAGTGTAGATCGTGAAAAAAGTGCACATGTTCATGCTCTTAGTCTTTGTTTCAAAGACAGACATATGGAACGTCTTTTCTATTCAGAGAGCGATCAAGCCTTTGCAACAGCTTTGGCTTTACTCTTGGCAATTTTGGTAGTCATGGGAGCCATTCAAGCGACAATACTCCCTCGGACTTTTATACTACTCCTATTATTTTTAACGGCCTTTGCTTGGATCAGTATTGTCCTAATGCTGCTACTGGCTACGAGACTACGACTTATAATGTGGGATTTGAGCCGTTCTCCTCTACTCAGGATAGCTATCTCTGTGTTTTCCATCGTTCTCGTCTATGCAGTTGGACAGGTACTTGGGGAATAGCAAATATTTACAAAATGAAAAAAACAAGGAGATTTCCAGAGTGTAAAAGTCTGAAAGTCTTGAACGCTTTTGTCATTCCAGTACTGATTCAAATTTGACCTATAAATTTTAATGAATCGTTGTATAGGTAAATGTATTTACTTGCCGCACTGACGATCTGTGTGGGAATGGAACTCATAATGACAATGTCTCAACACTAGCAGCAGCTCCTAGAACATTGATAGAAGAACACAGGTGGTGTCCCTTACCTCACGTGAGTATGAATTTTTATAATGTCTAGAATTACATTCCAATATCAGATCCGAATATCGGTATATTCGGTATATATCGGAATCGGAATCAGTATATTCGGAATATCAGTATATATCATATTCATAACCAGTTTCTTGCAGCAGGAGTTTTTTAACTTGTTTTTTTTCTTGTTGTGGTTTTCCAGTATGTTGTCCATTCTTGTATTCTCTCATTTGTTGCAATAGCTCTATTTCTCAAGTTACCTTTCCCACTGAAAGCAGCTCTACTTTTTATTGTTGGCTCCATGTACTCACTTCTTATACTCATTACTCATGGATTTGTTTTTGACTGTTATGACATGCGGACTGAGTAAGTTAATAATAATATGATTATTATTCTGAATGTGTTTTTTTGTATACAAAATTATATAGTTTTTTTTTCTCCTTGGTTTGATAAACTTGAAACGTTTAATTTTACACTATTCTTTATTCTTATAACAGTGCTTTAGTTTCATCAAAATATGTAGCAGTCGTCCAAATATTACTATTTCTACTCACGGTTCTTGCTCACGCTCGGCAAATTGAATGGATGGCAAGGTTGGATTTTCTGTGGCAGTTTCAAGCGATGGCTGAGAAACAGGAAATGGAAGCACTTCAGCAATCTAATAAAGTACGGTTCTAATAAGATTTCTGTTTTACTATTTTTCATTCTGTCCATACAACGTTCCGCTTCTATCCGGTTTCTTCTTTCTTTCTTGTATTTGTCGAATTCCTTGTACAAAAGGAAAAGCAAGAAAGGAAGAAGGAGCAAAATGTAAAGCAATAAATAAATTTCCTTTAATTCCTTCACGTCCCTTGACTCGAATATCTCCATTACCTATATAGCTATTTGGCTATTACAATAAAGTATTGGCTATGCGTGCAAAAATTCCTCAAACTAAAAAAGACTATGAATTTGTAGTCTGCCTGTGGTATCTGTGGGCTGTAATACATGTATGTAATTTTCTCTTATGTTCATTGTATAGAAAATACTCTTCAACTTATTGCCCGCTCACGTCGCACTTCATTTTCTCGAGTTTCGAAACAACATGGATTTGTATCATCATAGCTATACCAAAGTGGGAGTCGTTTTTGCTACAATCACCAATTTCCAAGAATTTTATTCGGAACTCGATGGAAATAATCAGGGTATGTCTTTTTTGTTTTTAATTGAAAAGGAAAACTCTGTCATTTCATCAAATAATAATAACTAAATATAATATGGCAAATTTACAGGGGTTGAGTGCTTACGTCTTCTAAATGAAATTATTGCAGGTAATTATCAGTTAAATACTTCATACATTTAGTTAAATAACATCAAGGATAAGTAATTGACGAATAGTGATATGACTGATATGAACGAATAATGTTTCTGTTATTCTATGTCCTGTCCACCTTGGAAAACATTATACCTCTGCCAACAAAATGAAACATCTCAAATCAAATCAAATTACAGATTTTGATGAGGTAACATTACTCAATGTTATATACATATTGCGTGAATGTGTACACATTTTCTATAGATTGTACATATATAAATTCCTGTGTGTATACTCAAACGTGATGTATTTATATGTATTTTACAGCTACTGAGTGAAGAACGTTTCAGTTCAATCGATAAAATCAAGACTATAGGCAGCACTTACATGGTTGCTGTAAGACCATTTTAATAATATTATTATTTGATGATATGTACCAAGTCTCATGGGCTCAAAATAATGTATCTTGTAAAGATGAAACTGTAAAAAAAGTATGTAAGAATCCAACCATAAGCATTAATTTGTAATTTTTTTAGGTTGGATTAATACCAGACTTTCGAATCGACGACTCGAACGAGCAGCACTACCTCTCAACACTCGTCGAGTACGTGTTTGGAATGCGAGAACGCCTTGTACAAATCAATGAAAATTCGTACAACAATTTTATGCTCAAAGTTGGGCTCAACTTCGGGCCCGTTGTCGCTGGGGTTATTGGAGCTCGGAAACCACAATATGACATTTGGGGTAATGAGTAAAAATCCGCACAGGGTCTAATTTATTGACAACAAATAAATCCTTTTTTAAATGTAGGTATTGATTGTGTAATAATATGACCAATTTTTATAGGCAATACTGTGAATGTTGCATCGCGCATGGACTCCACGGGTCTTCCAAATCATATTCAAGTCACGGAGGAAGCTTATCAAATCCTCAAAAATTGTCCTTATGAGTTTCAGTGTAGGGGTAAAGTCAAGGTGAGTAAACTTATGTACATGCTCTTTTCTTGTAGATGTTTTATGGATCACTTTAGTTTTTATACTAGAGGTATGATAATATATGTTTGCTTTTCGTTAACAAAAGGTCAAAGGGAAAGGAGATATGACAACGTATTTTTTGACGGATCGAAAACAGTCAACTACAATGAGAATTGATGAGATTCAACAGCAAAGGAACCTTAATCCATCTAATAATTCCCTCGTTGGACGTTATAATATGTTTGGAGGGATCGCTACTCCTCTTGCATTTGTAGGGCCACTCAAAGATCAAAATAATGGGAATGTAAATGGAATCGTACCACCAGTCCCCATCCGTTCCAACAACCCCTTACAATTAGTGAACCATATGAATCATAACCATAATCATATAAATGGACCAGAAAGTGAACCGTTATTACCAGCACCACCTCCCCCTCCTCCCAGGAACATCATTACCAATCTGAATACAAATTCAAATATATTGGCCAATACTGGAGGAATTAATAATATTCATAATAATCATAATGTGACCACGAGTCTTCTGAATGAGTCTGAATTAGCTTGGCCCCGTATTGCCAAAGTATATCCTTCTGAAAAAAGGGATCGTGAGCGTACTTCTCCAGTTAAACGGACACACAGTGATCGTGTGACTCCTACGAGAGACTTGCCTTTACCAATAAGGAGTAATGTGAGTGCAAGACTCTTGGAAAATCAGTCATCCAGCCATCATCCAAGTCATGGCGGTTCTCATGGACAACGACGTCTTGGTGGACGAAATATGTCTGAAACTAGTTTATTACCTCGCTCACATCGGCCTAAGCCTCATGCTTTACCAGTACCCTACTCAAGTGCAGACGATATTTCCAGCCTCAACCGAACCTCAAGTAGTTCCTCATCTGACGAATCTCCGTCAGGTAAAGATAATAATTATTCAGTTATTCTTATCAATAATGATTATTGAATTTGATAATTGATAATTGATTTATTGTCTTGGACAAATTATCCATAAAAGCATGCGAGATTCGATTACATATAAATTGTCTGTAGACAACTGTTGGTCAAACCTAAGATAGCTAGACATCTGAATAACCATATTATCGATTGATTCTAAAGTTATTCCATGCAATATTTGGTTTGATATGTTTATCCAATGTTTGTCATTTTACTCTAATTCCTCGTCTAATTTTTTAGAATCTCCACCTCCCGGCAACGGCTCCGGTCAAAACAGTCATAGCCATAGCAAGAAATCGGACGGTAGCAATAGTGAAAGTAATTTTCACCTTGGTCCTCTCCAACAGAATCATATCCATCATAAGCAACATAAACAACATCATTCAAAGCATCATGCTGAAAATAATCCTGGAAGACACTCAAATGCTCCAAATCCTAATAATTGTGGCCCAAATGGAAACCATAAAAAGTTACCACCAACCCCCAGTGACACGACTGAAACCGGACAAATTCAACTGGCAGCTTTAAAAGAACTTTGTGCAATGCAAAATGCATCTGGAATGTCCACAGCTGCATCTAATTTTAATAATAAAGATAATCGACTCGGGAAAAACAAAGGACATAAAGTTTCCACAGTGTCTACAAATTATATTGGAGATTCTTGTACTAGTTTTGAGTTTATGACGGGACAAGGAGGAGGAGGAAGTCACAATAATAGTCATAGTAATAGTAATCTTAGACTTAAAGTTGGTCCTCAGGAACAAGATGAAGAAACTCAACAACAACTACCACATGAAATTCGTAAATCTCCTGCATTAAAAGCTGGAGTTGGAGATTCAAATGATGGCTCTCTTTCATTATTAAATCAACAATCTGGTCCGATGATTGCATCTACAGCTTTGAGTAATCATAGCAAGTCTGGGAATGAGGGGGACTCGAGTGCACCATCAACGGAATCAAGGAATCGTAAAGACTCTGCTTCACAAACAGAAAAGTCATATGTGGGGAAGGGCAGCCGGATTTCAGACTTTGAGAAAGAGATTAAAAAACTTTTGGACAGACAACAGTTACCACAAGTTGATGAATTAGCGTCAGTTCAAAAGGTCCTATCAGTTATGGATAAACTCAGGTGAGGAAACTTTCATATTTTTTAACTTAGTATTTCTATTTAGGTACTTCTTGGGTATATTATTTTACTGTCGACGTAAATATTTTAATTGAATTTTATTATTTACTTTAACTTTATGGAAAATGAACACATTTCATATAGATACATATTCATATCTGCATTTCCTTTTATTTATGTGCCCTTTTTTTCGTACCTGAATGTTCAGTCAATGTACACGCGTGAATGAAATGTTTTTCTCTCTCCTACTTGTATGTGAAATGTGTAATGTTGTGATCTCCCAACCTCCCCCACCTGATTTGATTTGAGCATACATATACTTACATATTTTGTTTATTTATTTGATTGTTAAATTTATGTTTTTTTTTATTTGATTTTAATTTGGATCGTGTCCCTCCTGAATGGTTCCATATTGTACGATTGTCGGTTGTTCCCTTTGCAAAACAAATAAATAAATATATGGTACTTTCACCATCACATCGAAAAAAAAAACAACAACGGGAAATCTATCAGATCTGGAGCACCTTCTACATCCGCCGCTGCGGCTGCAGTCTCAATGATGGGAAATAGTACTAAAGGCTCAAGTGGAAATGATGGAAACCATCAGCAAATTGGGCTCGCTGCTCTGCAACAAAAAGCTCTCAAACAACAAGAACAATTGGAAAAAACTTCTTTTGGATTCCGATTCCCATTGCAGATGAGCCCACTCCTTCAAAGAGCTGAATTCTCTCATGGTCAAACCAATAATCTAAAAAGACCGAGGCGAGTTTACAAAACAAAAGTCAATGTAGTAGTTGGATTTGGGTTTTTGACGTTTTCGAGTTGTGGAGTTTCAACTGCATTTTACAAAATTGGCGTTGAACTTGAAGCCTTGAACTGCTGGGACACTCGTAGTTCTTCCTCCTTCTTCTTCTTCTTTAAATAATATTACTGCAATGCGGGGCGTTGGCTCTTCTTATATCTAATCTCTCTTATCTGTTATTCGCCTTGTCGTTTACCATACTCGTTATAATATGTACTTCATATGCTTATGATAATTATTTTTCTTTCTTTTTACTGTTTTTATTTGTTTAGTTTTAGTTGTGAGTGTGTGTTTGTGTGTGTTTGTGTGCTATATGTATATTATTGGGATATAAATAACAAATTGTATCTGGATTCCATACACGCTATAATGTGATGATGATGTGTGTCTAGAGTCTGTACATATTCTAGCCTTGTTTATTATAGTTGGTGGATTGAAGATTGAATTATATGTAATTTGAGTGAATTGTTTGTTTGTGCCTTGTCTTATGTATTAATCACAGCTTGAATATTTTCCACAGGAATGAAATGGAATGCTTATGTAAATATCTATAGTCTGCTGATTGATTACTTTTTGAGTTGTCGTCTCGTTTCGTTTTTCTGCTTCTTTTGCATTGGATTTCTCTGCTAAAAGCTATAAAAGACAGTATCGTCTTTTCAGTTGATAAAAAGGTAGCATGATTGCAAAGAAATCTCAAAAATAATTATTAATTATCAAATCGATTGAAACGTATTTGAAAATAACATATTTTTTACATTAGAATCTAATGATTACTAATCATTGATTAGATGCTATTTGCGGGTTTGTAGAGAGTGTCAAATATTTTGGTGTACTCTTAAATGGAATACTCATTAAACTTTGAACCACATTTGACATGTACAGGAAAGAGGCAAAAGATTCAGAGTATGAGAATATTGAGTCTGAAGAGGATGAGAGGCCTGATGATGTGGAAAAAGAAGAGGAGGAAATCCGGAGATTTGAAGAGGAGGAGAAGCGGCTGATGGAAAAAGATGAACAGAGTCAATCAGAATGGAGCGATGATGACAGTGAGGATGGACAAGGGGATTGTGGTGATCAAGAATCGACTGGTTATATTACTGATGATGATGCCTTGGCAAATGTTTCGATTACGAATGAAAATGGTCTCACGGATGCTGAAGGTGATATAAGAATAAAACATTTGCTTACTCTGTAAATAAGTATGCACAAAATCAGCAACAATAGATATTAATTGTCTTGAATATTTTTTAGGTGCTTTGAGTGACGTAAATTCCGTTTTTAATGGAGATGATGATGTGAGCATCTCGTCAAGAGCGTCATCGAGGTACTCTAAATATAACCATTTGTGTAATTTGATTCTATTTTTATTTTACGCGTGATTTGGGCTCAGAACTTAATTTTAATTTGTTTTTATTGCTTTTTTTACGCATATAGATACGCATCGGATGCATTAATGAGTGTGGATTCCCTCAACACCATGTTTGAAGATTCAGAGTATGAATTTTCCGACACGCATTTGTCAAATCTGCGGAATATGTCAGAAGTTATTGCTAGGAAATTCGGGAAAAATGGTCAACAAACTTCGGATTCGGAATAAATTGTGAATACTTTTTAACATTTACCTACGCTGTATTATATAAAAATATATATAATATACGATCAACCATTATCAAGTATGAGGCATTTGTAAGGTAATATACATACATATTAACTAGTTCAACTTAAAAGTTAGGTTTTAAAAGAAAAAATGGGCGAGAAAAAAAAGGATTATGAAAATAATGTATGATGCATATAATATTATTATTATAAATAGTATATATGATGTACATTATACATATGAATTCAACTAACTGCCAAAGAAAGAATGATGCAATTATTACTTGTAATAGTTATATTGTGTAGAGAATCTCGAACCTCGACAATCTTGACAAAACATTTGTTTTTTTGTACCGTATGTATTTGTGTGTGTGTGCGTTAAAGTTGAAGGTTGTTTGAAGCTTGTGTGTGTGTATATTCGTGTGTGTTTTAACAAAGAAAAAAAATAAACATATTTGGGCTGCAACTGTATAATCAAGCTAAATATTTAGTACACTATATGAGATAAAATGATAATATTTACAAAACTACAAAGTACGAATTTAGTTAGAATATCCATGAAAAGAACGAATTTCTTAAATAATGATAGTACAGTTAGGTACATGATTACGATTATGATTATGATACTACATTTTATGATAAAATAACAAAAATAAAAATAAGTCATTTACACATTATTATGATGACAATTGTGACATTTCATAAGCAGGAAATGGTCGCCTGCAATATTTTTTAATTATTATATTATTCGTACTACTCATAATCGAATAATATTGCCTTCTTATTGTTAGTAGTGTAATATTTATCAATTGATCATCAATACTGAACATACTGATATCAAGTATTACATATTAAGTTAGGTACATACACGTACACGATATTATGTATCGACTTTATAGTTTGCCGACGGCAGTGCTTGTTCTTTTTGTACAACATACATAACAGTAACAACAAAAAAAATACTATCATTATTATTATTATCAATAATTACTTAGTGAGAATGACCTAGAATCTCTCTGAAAAAACACGGGTTTAATCTTTAACCGTGCATGTGGTGAGAGAAATCCGTGAAAAGTATAAAACTTTATATATACCAGAAGCAACTTTTATTACCAATTACCCAACAATACAAAAGAAACCGGTAGCTTTTATTTTAATGACTTTACACACATAAATAATATAATTAATTATTTTAGTTGAACGAACAATCTGTAGACTTTAGACATGATTTGACTTTGTAATTTTATTTTAAGCGTCTTTTTTTTAAATGTGTAAAATCTAAACAAAAAAATATCCTTTTTTCAATTATATTTGAATGGGGAAAAACAAACAAAAAAACAGCAAATCGTAAATGACTTTAAGTTTAATCTAAACACGTATTTCATTGTCAATACTTTCGTATGTATTTTAGTTACTATTTATCATCTCATTTTATTATTATTACTCGTTCACTCTCGGACTTATCGATTTTCGTCTTTTGTGTGTTTTCGAATTCGATATGTTATATATATACATGAAAATAAAAAAAGTGCATTTATGTTTGACTACACACAATGTGAATATATATACTTTTTTTGACTCATGTCCGCAGTGAATTTTTTTTATTCTGATAGTGATAAGTATTATAGCAAGCCCGAACTTGATTAGCCAGTCTCAACCGGAAAACATGAAAATTTTCTCTTGCGGTAGAACCATCGAGTCAAAGATGCTTTGACTATTGTCATTGAATCCCCACGGTCCACAGGACATGGCTTTGACAATGGGAGGTTCATTGGTTGCATCGGGTAGTGGGATTTCCTCGAGTTTGGCTTGAATCGCTTCATAACTCACATGTACACTTTTACCTCCACGCTCAGCTGGTCCACTTATAAAACTGGAATAGATAAACCAATCCAGTCTCTCGGACAATTCCGTCCATGTATCATCCCAAACCAAGTTCTCTTGAGTAGAACAGGAACTGATGAGAATGACTTGCTTCACGTCCATATCTCGTTTTTTCTCCTTAATATATTTAAAGATGCCAATCATTGGGGTTTGCCCGGTGCCTCCAGCAATCATTAGTAGTCGGTCCGTGTGAGCAAGCCAGTCGGTATTGAAAGAACCCCGAACACCCCCGACTTCTAAGGCTCCGGGTGAATTCAATACGGCAGAGCGAAGATGTGGTGTGAGCTTACCATTTGGCCATATTTTAACGATGAAGAGTATTATTTGTCCGGCACTATCTTCCAGTACATCCTCGTATTTGTCGTCCTGCCTTGATGTGAGCAATTTGACGGGTGTGTACACACCAACTTGACCTGATTAAACATTTCATATTTTTTTCTTTAGTTCTATTTCCATTTCAAAGATAATCTTTTATTTATGTGTGAAGAAAATCACTGTCAATTTTTATCATTAGATGCCAAGCGACCGGGATCCCGAAATGAACATTTTTCCCAAGTTTCAAAGCCAGAAAAATTCGAGATTTCCCAAGTTTCTCTCTTAAAATTATTGTAGCTGGATAGAAATCAATTGGGGATTCCAGAGAATTCAAAATTTTATTGTGAGGTTTCTGTGGAGTTCCGATTGATTTCCACAATTCTGCAAATCCATTTGAACATTTCCTTTTGTTTTCAATTTGCTTCAATGGAGGAGTGTTTAAATTGCATATTTTTATGTATACTTACTGGTTTTGGGTTTTTGAAGTGTGATGACAAGCTTTTTGAATTGATTTTCAAATGTGAAATTGATCGTATCATCAACGAGCTTCTCACTCAGTTTTATGTGGGCCATCCAAATGTCTGGAGGGATCACCACCAAACTGATATTGAGAAATTGATTGTCACACACACCAAGACTCCAGTAATTGGAATCCATATTGTACTCCGCAACACACTCGATCTATACCAAATGCGTTAACTTTTATTACATTACCGGAAATGACATGGAAGCTTCTATATTATATCAAGATATGAGCTTATATTTGCCTTGTAAGAAATAGTGGCTTCATCCTGGTCAAACGATAAAACCGGGAGATTTTCGCTAATGTCTTCATCCACTAGAATTTCCCCATCCAGCACAGTTTGAATCAAAACACGTCTTTAATTGTTCCACTATTCTTCTCGTGGTAAAAATTCGCACATGTCTTTAATATTTAGTATTTATAAATACCTTTCTTGCAGCAAAAGCAATTAAAACCACCCAAACCAGAGGAGCCTTTCGCCGGTTTCAAACTGGATCTCAAATCTTCTTGTTGTCTAGTGGGGAAATCATGTTGACCTCTCTTTAAAATTTTAATTAGCTTTGAATGGTTCTCCAAAGTATTCTCATTGTCATTGTCACCACCATTTTCTATTTCATTTCCGCCTTTGCTTATTGTTATTGACTCTTCAGAGTTCAAATTTGATTCCATTTTCTTTCCGCTATTCTAGACAGTCGGTATAATTAATACTTAAAATTAAAACATGCATAAAACACTCGAGATTTACTTGGAATTATTTACTGTGAATTTAGCTGAGACGAATTCGCTCAACTGTAAAATTTATATCACAAGAATTTTGCATCTAAAATAACTAATTTAAAGCTTTTGAAAAAAAAATTAAATCATAATGGACAATTTCATAAGTAATTTTCAAAAAAGTCTATACACGCATAATCATGATCACTGAAGTGCTCACGCACTTTATACGCGTGTGTGTACAATGCGTAATTATGGAAATGCGTTTGCATTTTATTTGAATGTCACTTGTGAAAGAGCTGGAAATTGTGTACAAAGTTTTGTAGGACAACAACAAATATTTTTTGTGATGACCAAGAAAGCCTTATTGTCTATGGTAACATGATTTCACATTTCATCAAATGCATTGAAATGTGCGCAGCAAGAATGATAAAACATGCATTTTTGCACTCGTATTTTGATAATGTCAATTTTCATTCGCGATTGTCACCGCATGCATTTAAAACCAAATGGATGGATTTTGCAGAGGAAAACGGAAGAAATATATTCAATAAGTCCGGATGCAAAAACGAGTGAGATCGACTCTGAGAATAAAATGAAGAATCCAAAGTGACTGTTCTCAGATTGAAAAATCTCTGTGGACCGTTTTACGTGATGATCTTTGGGAGTTCTTTGGCTATCTCAAGTTTCCTCAATGAATTATTTGCTTCTTTAGTCTCAGTCATCTCACTGATTGATATTTCCACACAATTCAACGATTTAAATTCAAAATTGAAAATTTAAGAATGAAATAAACGATAGTAAAAAAAATCTTGTTCGTATTTGAACAAAAATTTATTAACATTTTAGTACATACGTACGTAAATTGAAGTACAACTTTTTGAAATTTCTTAGAAAAACATCCGTATAAATATAAGCCTGTGTACGAAAAAACTCATATTTTATGGCATTGTAAATTGACTAGGTACACAGTGTGTATAGTACACACATAACATGGAGCAAGTTTTAATTTCTACGGGTCACGACCGCGAAAAACGGGGTGGGCGCCACCGTAAATCCGGGTAGAGGGACCGTTGAAGGTTTTGATTGACCTTTCTCCACTTCCAGTGTGAAATTTTGAAGCATGGATGAGAAAAATAGGAAATTATTCATTCTGGCGAGTGAAGCCCCTGGACAAACTCTCGGCCCTATATATACATATAGAAAATCCAGAAATTATTATGAAACTCACACATCAGTAGGTAATATATCTTACAACACGTTTTCATAATTTATTGTTCAAAAAAACTCCTCAGTTCCTCACCTAAACTGAATGGAATGAGATTTTCCGAATTTTGAAATTTCCCCTGTGAGTCCAGGAATCTCTCAGGTTGGAAATGTTCTGGGTTCGTCCAGTGTTTTTTGTCCATGTGCACACTGGTCAAGTTGATGATCGTCAATGTATTCTGCAACGAAATGGATGCGAATATACGATATTTGTTTAACAATTAATTTCATGAGAGTGTTTGGAATTTCTTTGGAATAAAATGGTAAAATACCGCATGTTTTTAAACCTTGGGAATGAAGTAACCACCGAGTTCAGTATCTCGAATTGAGAAATGGGGGACGGTGAGAGGCGCAATACTGGATATTCTTTGAACTTCCGCCAAAACGGCCTCAGTATAAGGCAGTCTAACGATTGAATAAGAAGTATATATATAAGAAGATGTATCAGTACACAAAATCCGAATGAATGATGTGGGAAAACGATATGAAATGATAAAAAAAAAACTTACTGTTGTCGATCAGCATAAGATGGAAGTCTGTGCTTTCCCACGACACTGTCCAGCTAAAGATAAATAATCAAAATCAATCCATAAATAATCGTATGTAAGATATTACTAGAATTAGAATTGATTGAATTTTATCTCATTTTTCAGTGCACAAACGTGTATTTATTGTGTCAGTTTACCTCGTTTTGCACTTTTTTCTGGACATCCGGATACAGGATCATGTAAAGCATGGCAAAAGCAATGGAATTACTCGTCGACTCACTTCCAGCAAGGAATAAATCCAGGCACGTGTAATACAACTGCTCAACTATATAAGTTTTCAATTTCAATTACACATCACAATCAAAAATCGTGGGGGGGGGGGATCATCCTGTTATTATATTTTGAGATGCACTTCAACTTATCGTACTAAAAAAGGACGACTGTGGTTTCCCTTTCTCAACGTCCATGGTATTCAAATATTCATCAATAAAATCCCGAGGACTCTGAGGATCCCGAGTTTTTTCATGCTCCTCCACATTTTCCTGGAAAAAATGAGAATGAGTGTGACGTGTGCACGTGTGACTCGAATTAAAATTAAAATTGGTGAACAGTAATAATAATAACAAAACTATAACTTAAACTATATATTGCTGATGCTAACTTGAATAAAAGCCAGCATGTCTTCTCGAGGTGCATTAGATTTCTTCCACATTCCCCTCAAAATGGGTAAATGACGAAGGAAAGGATAATCATTCATGAAATTCCCCAAAGGATTCCCAGCTCTGAATAATTCATTGATTTTAATGAGAAGGCTCTTAAAGTATTCATCCTCATGATCGTGTCTTTTCCCTGCCATCACTGTCCACAAAATGTTGACGACGGAGACCCCAAAAAGATCTTCAACTTGTATCGATGAGCTACTCTTCTTTGGATTTCCCAATAGTATTCTCTTGTCCACTTGTCCTAAACATTCCCGAATTTCCTCGTGCATCACCGACTCCAAGCTCATTTTCCCAAAGCCCCAATCCCTCAAGGATTTGAGTGTGAAACGACGTTGTGTTTTCCAGTGCTCCCCATTTACAAACATCAAACCCAGATGCATATTTGTATGGGGATTGTAGGACGTCAATAAATCCTGCCGCCCAGAGAATTCCTCTCGCATTAACACTTCTTTAACCATTTCCGGTCCATTCACAATCAACGTCCGGTTTTTCCCCAGGAAGCAACCACACAAAGGTCCGTACATATCCTGTAATTTCCTCAGAGATCCTCCCATCGTCGTATCCAGCTTCATAATCTTTAGAGCAGCTCCGACTGGCCAGAAACCATCCGGCCCTGAGTCCATCAACAGATATCAAAATTAAATACGATAACTAATGACATGTAATTTAAATTCAATTCAATCCATTTAATCATTTATGTGCATCTTACTTACGATTAATTATAGAGTTTTAATCAATGATTGTACATACCTGGAGGGAAGTTGGCGGGTCTCTCTTGCTTCAAAAGCTTGTAGTACAAGAGGACCAAAGTGGTCACAAAAAGGATGATGACGGTAAGCATTTTCAAATTTTCCTCGCCTTCACACTTTTATTGTTAATTAAATTCTATAAGAAAATGGAGAGCGCCCACGAGGACAAGAAGAGTTTGCTGCCGTGTGCCTGAGTGAGAAATAAAATGAAATAAAGTATACCTGTATAGAAATATATACTTACCATTTCATTATCTATTACATGGACACTTGAAATTTGGGAACTTATATAATAATTTTTTATCAATGATTAAACACACTCTCTCTCTCTTTAATAAGCTGACGGCCTTCACGGTGTATAAGATACATAATAAATATTGTAAATGCGAACTGTGCGTACGTGAGCAGATTTTATGCTCCTACATGTGAGGATTATATACATTGAAACAGTATTTATTTTACTTATGACGACAGCGAACAGCTTATTTATCTGCTATTGTCCATGAAACATTGTTTCATGTTTTTCATTTTCCAAAATATTCCAATTGAACAATAAGTGCCGTTTTTTCATGTGTATGCATGTCGGTATATTCAAAAATGTTAACAATGATTCGCTCATTCTCGTTGTTGTTGGTTCGGTTATCAAGCACACATATGACAAAGTATCAAGTGGATTGTGGAAAAGATGTAGATAAAACACTTTGCGATCAACAAAACTCTCAATTTTGTACAGATATTTTCATGAAAATTTCTCAAAACAGTTTGTACAGATATCGTACGTTTTAGTTATGTAATGAGTAATGACGATCTGTACGTCCTTTGAATCCACAGACTGACGACCACATCGTATTTAGGATTTTTTAAATATCCTTGCAGAGTTTTTATAGCTGCATCACGAAAGAAACAACTTGCATTGCGGCATTTAAAATCATGTAGAAATCCTATAGGACTTTTGTTACGTCTGTACAAATGTACAGATATATAAATTTGGAAGTTGATGCGAGTCTTTATGGAATTATCATGTAAGCGCCACAGGGAGCCACAATTTTGAAGCCATTTTTCTTTTGCTGTAATGTTTGGTAAAATATATACGTGAAAATGGACATTTTCTCTCTCGGGACTTTCAACGTTCATTAATGACTTGAATCCAACAAGCTAAATGCATTAAATGAGGACAATTTACTGAAATAAATACAAAACAAATCCGACCGGCTGTTCTGTTGACTGGGTTTTTGGTTTCACGACGCGAAAAAGATCAAATGCTCATATGACATGACACAAACTGTGATATCGATGATGTGCTGCTGCTGGAGAAAGCTCAAGTGCCTGCTCTTTTGTTCTGTAGGAAATACTGTATTTTAGTTGTCTGCAGCAGAGTGAAAGTCTGTCATTATATTGTTGCTGCTTATAAAAAAAAAGAGGAAAAATTGTGGGCAGCTTTTCCGCACAAGAATAATTTAAAGACTGATTTATTATTATTATTATTATTATTATTATAAATTATAACTAGGACTTTGAGTTACTTCAAAAAAAAAATTAAATATGTCAAAATTAATTGTTCCCAAACAATTCCGTTTGATTTCCTTGTGGTATATTCTCGCTGTCGCTGCTGGGATTTGTTCGCTATCCAAAATTGAAGTGGATGCCTGTGAAACTCTCCCATCCTCCATTCATATTATCAAAGGTCAGATTCAGATTTGATTTTTTCTAGAGTCCACAACTCGGATTTTCATGGAGAAATTAACTAGAGAGTTTCACAACTCTCGTATTTATTTATTGTATTGGTATTGTATTGGTATTGAATTTTTCCTTTTGTCCACATACATATTTACAGAAATTTACTCTCCTGGAGGGATTTTAGAGAGAACATGCGAGGGGGAAGTGGCTGTGAGTAAATGTGAAGGGACTTGTCCATCTAAAGCTCGACCATCTGCCATTTCCCATTCCGGATTTATCAAGGTACATATATGGAAATATCTGTACAAAAAACAAGTGCATTTGCAATTAAAGTTTACACCTATTTGCTTTTGTATTGTATTGTTTTGTTTTGTACACTCTCAGGACTGTCAATGTTGTCGAGAAACGAATCTTCGCGTGCGACAAGTGACGCTTTTAAAATGTTTCGACCCTGATGGAAATGCTCTGACTGGAGACAAAGAAACGTTTGTGATTCAACTTCGTGAACCCGCTGAATGTCGCTGTTACAAATGTGGAGAATCCATCATTTCATCCTAAAAAAATAGATCACAAATCACAAAATCTCAAAGAAAAAAGAAATCCCCCGATGATTCTTGTAGTCTGTAAATGTAATTTTACAGAGATATTTCCTGTTCCAAAATGCTTACAATATCGTACACATTTAACTATATATGCTTAATCAAATATGAACGTAAATAATAAAGTAATAAATCAGACACTCAAAAGATCAAAAACAAAAACCTCACATTGACAACAATATACTTTAGTACTAAAATATATTCATTGCTACTCGAATTCCGCAGCGGTGTTGAGCAATGATCAATTAGCAGATTATCAAACGAAATGACATTTTAATTTGTTTTCTTTTTCTTAAAATTATACTCTCTGATGTGAATAATTTGAGCATTTCTCATTTCCTAATTTGAGTCCACGAAAATGAAAATACACGAAAATACATCATTGACAATTCAAATATGTAGTATATATATTTGTAGCATATCGAATATGTATATATTTTTTGTACACTGATATTGTGTAAAAGGTACAGGTAAAAGTCCAATAGGTTTATGAAATGGTCGATGATATGATGAGTGCACAGTTGCATTCACAAATGATCTGGAACAATTTAAAGCAGTTATATATACGCGAACGTCATATAACTTCAAAAGACCCACATTTTGTAAATCAAAACAAAAACAAAACTATTAGCTATAGGTATAAGTATATGGTGGAAAAGCAGGTGCGACTTGGCTGCTGTGGAATGCATAATAAAAAGTACAAAAGTTTGTATGGAGTTTCCAGTGGAGAATGAATCTCTGAGTTTACACGGTCAAGGACAAAAACGAAACGGAACAAGATAAAAACACACACAAACGAAACGATGGATTTCTCACGGAAAGATTTTGGGCTACATTTACATTTTTGTGCCGTTATGTATATATACAAAAAGAAAAGGACACGGAACTTATATATAAAGGTGGACTTGAGAATTCCGGACAGTTCGAGTTCATTTTACTGTGAGTGCGCATATTAGTTTAAAACTAAACTTTATAAACTTTCACGCAGTGCATGACGATAAATCCAGAATCTCTACAGTGAATTTAATTACTAAAAAAAGGGGCCGAGGTTTGTTCGAGCTTTTAATAACTGAAAGCAATAAAACATGAAGTCGTTGTTAATCGTGAGTCACGTTTTGTTGCTGGTGATGATGACGGTTGGGATCGGTCAGGATTTATTCAATACAGTTGAAATGGGAGTCGGGAGTTTATTGGGTTTGAATCAAAAGACTCCTCCGAATGAAACAATTACATTTGATGCCAATGTCAAGGACGGTCCAGTCGAGAGAGCCAAGCTTAACATGTCTTCTGTAAGTTTTTTCAAAAAGGACATATCAAAAGTTTCCATATATAAAAAGTATTCGTATTATTTGAAGGATTGCGAACTGTGTCTGCATAATAAATGGAAAATTCATAAATATAATTAGTACTTTAGTACATATATATACGATATATTTAATTACAATATTTACAGCAAGAAATAATAGCATTTGAGAATTATCCAGTGGAGAATCATCATGTGATCACTGAAGACAATTACAATCTGACCATCATTCGAATCCCAGCACCAGGGAAAATCCCAGTGTATTTACTTCATGGAGTTTTGTGTTCGAGTCGGGAATTCCTGGTTCAACCCCACAAACAATCTCTCGGTATATATAATGAAATAATTTACCAATATGAAGTTGGGAATTTTATTGTAACTTTCCCTAATTATATATAAAATATGTACGATATATTTAGCATTCCAACTTTATGATGCTGGTTTCGACGTCTGGATTGGGAACATGCGAGGAACGAATTATTCGCAAGGACATTTGTACTACAATGTGGACAACCCCAAATTCTGGCAATTCTCGTAGGATTTCCACAAAGATATATAGATAAAAAACTCTTGTCTCAAACAAAATTGTCTGTGTCATTCCGACTGTATTAATTAAAATTGTTATGCATACCTAATGGAATATGTAATGCGGGATTTTGTATATAGGATCGATCAAATATCAAGATATGACAATCCAAATGCCATTGACTACATCCTTGAAAAGACTCAGCATCAAAAGCTGGTTTGGGTCGGGTATTCTATGGGGACTTCCTCTTTTTTTGCTACCGTCGCCATGCTCCCGTATTACAATGACAAGATCTTACAGTTTATCGGTTTGGCTCCGTTTGTCTACCTGGGGAATACGACGAGTCCCCTTCGAGCTCTCTCTTTAGTCGACAATCAATTGGTACACAAAATATATAATACAACAATGATATATACAGATATAAATTAATAATAATAAATTTGTTTTTTTGGTTGGTTGGTTATGGTTGGGAAATTAATTGAGACAATTGTCTTATCCCATATGATTCAATGTATGTATTTACATATTTCATTTTATCGGCCGAAATATTTCAAATTCAAAGCCAAAAATTTTGCTTTTGGTATACCGAATGTTAGATAAACTTTGGAAATAGTATTTCTGTATTGAATGTACAAAACATGTTAGAAGTTTCTAACTATAATGGTTGTCTCGTAATTAAATGATGAATATTAATTCATCTCCATAATTTGAAAATGTCAATTTCCGGTTTTCAAAATTTTATTACTCGGAAACCAAAAACCAGAAAAACTATTCACATAGCATTCAAGATACCTATAATTTATGTATATTTGACATCAAATTATTTGATGCAAATCAGAGAAATCATATGCGATTTTGGCATTTGGTGAGTTGAAATATTTCGGCCCTTATATATATATATATATATGTAGGCAGTGGAGGCTGTGCTTGATGAAGGAGCATTTTTCCCGGAGAGACTCCTTCCATTCCTTGGGAAAGTAATGCCGGCAGCGTGTCGAGGAGGGAATATCATAACGGACGTGACGCGAGGTGTGTGTGCTCATTTCACCAGTTTCCTCATGGGTCAGGATGGAAATGAGACGAATCGAGCCGTCCTCCCCGTCGCTTTCCACGAGTTCCCCAATCAACAATCCGTCTTTTGCATCCGACAACTCTTACACACGATCCGTAAACCCAATTTCAATCACTATGACTATGGCTCAGCGGAAGCGAATAAAGCCAAATACAATGGACTCTCCACACCGCCACCATATAAATGGGAGAATATTCGGATGCCCATCATTCTGTATGGAGGGAAATCTGATGGGATGGTTCATCCAAAGGTATGTATATTTTATTTTTTCAATTAGCGTATAATTAAGTTAATTAAATATGGACTTTTCCTGCATATACATAATTATTATCGTTAGTTAACAAAAATGACAATCTTATAAATTAATCTGATTGTTTTTCCCGCACCGAATATATAGGATGTGGACTGGCTAGCTGATGATTTGCCGTGTTACCCGAGAAGACGTTACGTGGAGGGGTTCAATCATTTGGATTTTGTGTACGGTCGACACGTCCCCGATCTCAACCGGTACGTGGTCAAGGATCTTCTGGAAGTGATCCATACTGGGGCTCATCAAGAACAGTGCAACAATGGAGGCGGAAGTGGAGGTGGAAATAGGAATAGTGGTCGTCGTCCGAGTGATGGCGGCTTCCATGGTGGTCAACACCCGCAGGAATCAAGTCGTCCACAATCTACATTCAGATAATAGACATTAGACATAATCACGTTACCAATGGGATTACTGACATAAAGCCATCTGGCATTCTAGATTCGGGGACTGTGAATGTGAATATATATATACAATATTTAAATAAAAGCTGTTCAATTCTCATTGACCAATTTTTTTCTGTACAAGATCTTCTACAGTTGAATTCCACTGGTTATTTCCCATCGTGTGCCAGTGTTTAAAATTTAATTGTCCGCCACTTATTTATTCGTTCTTTGTTTGACAACATGCTCAATAAATTTACTTTGTGTTTATGAATTCAACAGAGTTCAACTCAATTTTCCACATCTCATACAAAACTTGCCTTTTTTTGATTGGCACAATAAGTCAAAAGCATCATTTGAACTCTTTATTGGAATATGCGCTAAATATTATATTTGGAATTAATTTGCAGTTGATTTGCACACAGGAAAATGAATGCATGTATTTAGTTTTTTGGAATTTGTTCATTTAATATTTGTATTCGAGAAGAAATGGCCGAAAACGAAAACGAAAAGATACAAAATGACAAATGTGAATCATTAGTTTGTAGATTGTATAGGGTTTTTTTTTTTATCTGGGGTCAAAAGATCAAATCGATTTTGTAATCTACTACTCGCTGAACATTTGAAGTCTGAAGAAATGTAGACAGATCAAAGGGAAATCTATATATCTGTACATATATACAGATATAATATGTAAAAATGAGAGAAGTACACACAAAAATTTATTACGGCAGATAACAGAACATATTCTGAGCCACACAAACGGAAATTGGGTGCGTTTGTAATGATTTGTAAATTGTAATGAAGTTAATCGGGTTTGGGTTCAATCATTATTGCATAGGAATTCATGTACAAGTACAACTTGCATGAGCTTCAGAAAGTCAGAAATAATGTTATGAATATGATAATGAGCGATCTCGAGTGAAGCTGTGAGGCTGATGACTTTTCCACATGCATCAAGGATATTCAGCTATACAAAATACATACTTATGTAACACACGTTGAGGACAGGGAATACATAATAATAATAATATGTATCTGTATAAGCACATACAAGTTTTTCTATATGATGAATGTATCGTACATTGAGAGATTCCAGAGAGAACTTGAACCTGTAACAATCGATAGGCATAGCAAGTGTTTACATTCACTTCGTTGTTGTTTTGCTCGTGGGTTAGTTGGCTTTCAATATTCCATTCCAATCCATTTTTTTTCATCTTATTCAGAGCGGGATAACCAACAATAAATTGTCCATAATTCCATTTGCATTTCCCCATCATTCGGCGACAGTTCAAATCCCAACAACCTCTTTTGTTTCTGTTTTTGTCATTCACAATTCACACACGTTCAACATTCACCGCATTCGAATCAAATGGTGCACAAAGTAGATATTCATATTTATATTCCTCTGTCATTTTATTAGTGTAAATAAAACATCACACTATATAAAATGGGCTCAGCTCATAGTGAATTAAGGTAATGTAAAACAATTCTCAGCTTCTTCTCGTATACTCATTACTTTTACGAATTCCTCCGTACAATTATCCGAAATGACTATATATCTGTATATTATGTATTGATTACATATTTTATATGATTTCACTGTTTCCCCTCGGATTTTTTTTAAAATTATTCTACCAGTTCACCCAGCGAAACATCCAATTTTGTGAGCTTCTATTTAAATGGGAAACTACACGAAGGTTTGACATTTGATACCACACACGCAATAGAATATTTATTTTAGCATACAAATATTTTTTGGGTGTGTGGAGTTTATATTGAATTTGAATTTTGCTTTATATTGTGGTGGTGCGCTATAATGCAGTGGACACAAACAAAGGGGATTTCCGGCCAGAGTCCAAGCTCGTCGATTACATTCGTGATGAAGCTGGACTCAAAGGGACAAAGTATATGTGTCGAGAGGGTGGATGTGGAGCATGTATAGTCAGTGTCTCGTCCCGAGAGTCCGCTTCCGGTTCCCTCGTCACCAAATCCGTCAATTCTGTAAGACAATATTCAATTGAAAAAAGGAACCAAAAAACGATCGATCGAAAACGATGGAAAATTTTCGTGTATTTTATATAGTGTCTGGTGCCAATATTTAGCTGTGATGGATGGAGTATTTCAACCATAGAAAGTCTGGGGAATCGACAAATTGGCTACAGCAAAATCCAACAACAACTTGTGACTTTTGGAGGTTAAAATACGTTAAATCCATTTTAAATTTTCAAGAGCACTTTTCTTCCAATGAAAAATTCCTTCAATGATTTTTTGATTTGACAGGAACACAGTGTGGATTTTGTACGCCTGGAATGGTGATGAACATGAACTCGTATGTTCATAAATATTTCAATATATACCTACATACTTTTAAATATATATACTTTATGCATGATTTGATCGACGATCTCGACGTCGACGACGAATAAAAACAACTATAAAGACGTGTGAGAATCGGAATTCTCAATGTACTGACGATGAATTTTTTTGGTACAGTTTACTCGAGAGACAAAAAATGGTGAAGACGAAGGACATTGAGGATCTTTTGGATGGAAATGTGTGTCGATGCACTGGCTATCGTCCCATCCTCGATGCTTTCAAATCCTTGTCCGAACAAGAAGAAGAAGAACAACAACAACAAAACTCTGTGGATAATTGTGAAGCTCAAAGGAAAACGAAAACAACAACAACGAGGAAAGAAATGGAAATTGACGATGAAATAGAAATTTTACCAAAAGGCTCAAATCTCTCATCAAACATCTGGTTGACGTTTGAATCCGGGGAAGAATGGATCGTCGCCACGACCATCACATCCATTTTTGAAGGTGTTCAACGTTTCAAATCGGCTGGAATTCAATTCAAGTTCGTCGCAGGAAGTACTGGAAGCGGTATGTTACAAGAAAATTCCAATTTAAAAATATATACCTATTTCATCATTATAAAGCTCACTGAAAATGTTGGGGAATTTTTAGTTTAATGTACGTAATTATATTTAATTTACATGCAGGAGTATTTAAAAATGATGGACCATTCACGGGATATATCGACATTAAAAAAGTGCCAGAGCTGGGAATGGAAACGGTGGATAGTCGTGGGATTAGTTTGGGGAGTTGCGCTACCATTTTTCAAGCCATTGAGTTTCTTCAAAGGATTTCCGGTTCGGAGCTCACTGGATTTGGGTACGCAACAGCTGTGAGCAAACATCTCCAGCGGATTGCGAATACACCAGTCAGAAATGTACGATAATTAAATACATATCCAAATACCCATTAAGTTTTACTTCTTTTTCCCTTTCAACCTTTTTTTCTGACAATTAATTCATTTGTGCAGGTGGGGACTTTGGGTGGGAATTTAATGTTGAAACATGCTCATCCGGAATTCCCATCAGACATTTTCCTTCTTCTCTCCACTCTCAATGCCAATTTGACAATCGGTACTGATTTTTTAACAGTCACATTGCCATTATTTATTTTTTTCATATATTGTATAGTTTGAACTTCCAAGTTGGAAATTTTGAAGTGACGACTTTTGTGGTTTTGTCCCAAATTTTTAAAAAATTTCAGCCTCAGCTCCGAATGTCACAAAATCCGTCGGGATTTCGGAATTCCTCGCTCTTAATTTGGAAAATCAATTGATCATTTCCATTGAATTACCTCGAATTGACGTTCCATTTAATTTTCGGTCTTTTAAAGTGAGGATTTGTTTTAATGGTTTTTAAAATTTAAATATATACCTGTGTGCGAGGAATTGGAAATTGTCTATAAGAAAAAACATGTAAATTCTGTACGTTTCTTCCCACACACAGATCAGCCGAAGATATCAAAATGCTCATGCGGATGTGAATGCGGGATTTCTGTTCAAATTCTCTCAGGATCAGAATTTCACAGTGATGGAAAAACCTTCAATCGTCTATGGTGGGATCCGCCCGGATTTCGTAAGTCATTATTTCGGCTGTTGTGATTTTCGGAATTCTGGAAATTCGGAATCAGGAAAGGAATTCTGGAAATTCTGAGTCAGGAATACTGGAAATTCTGAATCAGGAATTTTAATTACAGGTTCACGCATCGTCCACTGAAGTTTTCCTGATCGGAAAATCCTTGAAAGATCCAGCTGTGATACAGGGAGCGATGAAATCCCTTCAAGATGAAATTCAACCAAGTTTTGAACCACCTGAGGCGTCCATCGAATACAGAAAAGCCTTGACGCAATCTCTTCTGTACAAAGTAACTAAACAATCCCGATTGATTCTCGTCCTGATGGTCTTTGCTGTGGTTATTTATTGGAAAGAAATGAGAAATGAGAAATATGAGGAAATGACAGTGTGTGGATTTGATATTCCATTGTAGTTTATTATCCGGGCTTTGGGGAACCAAGTCCAAGGGAAATATCGGAGTGGTGGGAAATTGATTAAAAGAGGCCGGAATTTTTCCAAGCAAACTTTTGATACGGATCAGTCCATGTGGCCTTTGAATAAACCGATACCAAAAGTCGAATCCTTTCCTCAATGCTCGGGTACCAAAAACAATTGATGCATTTCTAATCGATTGTTTGTAATTTGTATAAATCGGGATTCAAAATTATGGTAAGATTGAGATCCGTACATGATTTGTATGCCGGATTTTCAGGGGAAGCTGAGTATATTAATGACATTCCTCAACGGATTGGGGAATTATTCGGTGCGTTTGTTCTGAGCTCTGTTGGGAATTCGGAACTGGAAAGCATCGATCCTTTTCCTGCTTTGGTAATACAATTACATTATTATTATTATTATTATTATTATTATTATTACAATTAACCAAGGAATTTCAAACAATTTCCTTAACGTTCATCTAAAATCTATAAATACGATATGTTTAATTCGGATTTTGGATTTGAAAGAATTTGAAAGGAGTTGAAGCATTTATTCAAGCCAAGGACATTCCAGGAGTGAACAATTTCATGGTTTTACAAGACAACGCAGAGGAAGTAATTTGTAAAGAAAAAAACAAAAGACGCATTTCTATCATATTTAAGTTGAGTACAGATATATAATTATATATTATGTAAAAATTACAAATTCCTCTGACTGTCCACAGATTTTTGCATCAAAGAAAATCCTCTATGCTGGACAATCACTAGGACTGATTTTGGCAGAGTCCCGAGAAATTGCATTGGAAGCGGTTAAACTAGTCCAAGTAAAATATAGCAAGACGACAGTCGATGCTGCTCAACTGACAACCAATCAACCCAATGAAATGGACATGAATACGGACGGAAAAGAGCAACAACGAAATCGCATACACTTTCGCAATGTGGTCAAAGGCCCTCCAGGTATTTATAAGTTACTCACCAAAAACTAAAAGAGAAATCCATGATTTAATTGCCATTTTTTTTGTGTGAAGAGTCTTCTCTGCCCAAGGAAACGAAACTGGTGACGGGGGGATTTAAATTCGGTGGTCAGTATCATTTCCACATGGAAACTCAATCCTGCTTGTGTATTCCAAGCGAAGATGGAATGACAGTTTACTCAGCAACGCAGTGGATGGATCACACGCAAGCGGCCATCGCTTCCGCTTTAGTCATTCCAAATAATCAGTAATTACTAATTAAATTAATATCATGGCAGCAGCAGCAGCAACAGCAACAGCTGATTTAATTTTCTCTATAAAATCTGTATATAGGTAGTTGTGATTTTATAATAAGCTGTGGAATGTTTATCTATAGAGTGAGCATCGAAGTGCGAAGAATCGGCGGTGCTTATGGTGCGAAAATCTCTCGGGCATCTTTAATCGCTAGTGCGTGTGCAGTCGCTGCCAAAGTGACCAACAAGCCAGTTCGAGTGGTACTGGATTTACAAACAAATATGGAAATGATTGGAAAGCGAAGCCCATACACAATAAAATACGAGGCTCAAGTGGAAGACTCTGGTAGGATTTCCAGTTTGTCCGCGGACATTTTTGCTGAGGTGGGTTCGGTGATAAATGATGCGGACATTGATGATGCAGTCAAGTACATGCAAAATTGTTATGATGTCAAAGGATGGACCATCAAGTCCGCTCAAGTATTAAGTGACAAAGCGCCAAACACTTACTGTCGAGCTCCAGGTAAAAAAACAACCAGTACAGCCAGTTAAATCTACATACAATCTATATGTACTTAAGTACATCCACATTTTTCGTTGACATCTGTATTATGACTTGAAATTGAATCCACACGAATTTGTCTATTTAGGCACGTCACAAGGGATTGCAATGATTGAGCAAATAATGGAGCACCTTTCCTACGAATTAAAAATAGATCCTATTGAAATCCGGAAGATTAATTTCCTTCAAAATGGCTCCGCCTTTCTCGTCCCTTTACCCAATCAATCCAGTTTCACTGGTGAAAATGTACTGTTGAAAATGTTGGAGAGGATGAAAACCTCGACGGATTTTGATGCAAGGAAACAATTTGCACGGAAATTTAATGGGACGAATCGATGGAGGAAACGTGGGATGGCAGTTGTGCCTTTGAGATATCATTTGGACTACCCGGGTGTTCGTTACCCGGTGTACGTTGCCATTTACAAGCAGGATGGGACGGTGGTTGTGACACATGGCGGGATTGAAGTTGGACAGGTCAGAGGTCATTTTCTCATTTTCATTGTCATTTCCAAGCAGGGCATCCATACAAAGGTCAGAGGTCATTTTCTCATTTTCTGATTTTCATTGTCATTGTCATTTCCAAGCAGGGCATCAATACAAAGGTCAGAGGTCATTTTCTCATTTTCTCATTTTCATTGTCATTGTCATTTCCATCGAATTTACCATATATAATTTATAGTATAAATGACGGATTTTAAAAGGTGACTCAAACTGTGGCGTTTACATTTGGCATCTCCATCGAGAAAATCCGAGTCACCCCGTCAAATAATGTGTTGGGAGCAAATGCGGATTTAACTGGGGGTTCTGCTACTTCTGAGCTTTGCTGCTATGCTGCATCCGTTGCGTGTAAAACATTACTGGATCGAATGAAACCCGTCAAAGATCGATTGAAAAATCCGACTTGGGAGCAAATCGTGTATGCTTGTGGGAAACTCAATGTCAATCTCACTGCATCACACATGTAAAAAGTTCTTAATATACAATATAACAAGTAATAAGAACAATCCAAGGATTGTTCATCCCAAAATATAGACAATAAGACAATAAGAAATGCATGAATGCCAGACTTTTTTCTTACTCTACAATAATTAAATATCAATTAATTTCCAGGTACAGTTCGGATGACGTAAATGTGAAGCCATATGATATTTGGGGTCTCACTGTCACGGAAGTGGAGATTGATTGTTTGACTGGGGAATACAAAGTATGTATACATATATCTATAAGCCTTCAGAAAAATCCTTTATTCGACCTCTTTAAGCACATGTGCGCTAATGCCAATGTCAATGCCAATATAAAGGGGACATTTGACATTGCATCATTTTGTTGTCATTGTCATTGTCATTGTAGATCGTCCGTGTGGACATTGTTGAAGATGCTGGGAAGAGTTTGAACCCGGAAATTGACATTGGACAAATAGAAGGAGCATTTGTAATGGCCATTGGATGGTGGACAAGTGAAAATCTAGTGTATGATTCCGCGTCTGGGAAGCTTTTGACCAATGGCACTTGGGTAAATGAGTAAATGTGTCTATATATATATCGTCTGTCAAGTTCACAAACGAACTATAACGATTTTCCTTAATTTGTGGAAATGCTACTAATACTGCGTCCGTCTTTGTGGGTGAAATTGTGAAAAAATTCAGGGTGACAGAAAAGGTCATGGCAGACAATCATGTCGAAGGACCCACAGCTCCATCTTGCGCCCATTGACCTTTGGAGCAGGTCAACGAAATTAAGGAAAATAATTATAGTTCGTTTGTGAACTTAACAGACGATATACTTAGGTTTTCTTCCAAAAATGCAAAATGCAAAATTCAATTGAAATATAAAAGAATAGAGATGAGATATTGTAGGTAAATGAACGGTCAATGTTTATATAATATGGTATATTTTTATTTGAAGGACTATAAAGTCCCTTTAGTCATGGATATCCCTTCAGACTTTCGTGTCACACTTCTCAGGAAAGCGCCAAATCCGCTCGGTGTTTTAAGATCTAAAGGTCAGACTTCTTGCATATTGTGGAATAATCCATGCATTTAAAATTAATCGTATGTAAGGTATATAGGTACAAATATTTATGTGTATAACAATATACAATTCAGTTCTGAATCATGATTTACTTTTGTGGTTTCTTTTTACGTCTTCATGTATATACTGTATTTAATAAATATTATTTATATAGCGACCGGCGAACCGCCGCTTTGTATGGGAATCTCCGTATTTCTGGCTTTGAGGAACGCCGTTTTAGCAGCTCGTGTGGATTCTGGAAATATGGACTTTATAACCATTGGTATATAATTACACTTTCCCTTCTAAAATTTTCCACAGTTATTCAATACATATTTATTCCGATTTTATCAATTATCGAAATTTGACAACACTTACTTATATGTTTCCTTTATGAATTTTCCGTATATATAGACGGACCACTCACACAAGAAAAAATCATGTTGAATTCCCTCTCAGACTCTACACAATTCTTAATCTGATATTCCTTTCCTGTGACTATTTGTTTGTTTTATCTGTATATATACACAAGCTTATTGAAATTATCAATGAAATTCATTTTTATCACACTCAAAATCCCATTTTGTACACAGTCAACAGCATAGTCTAAACTCTAAATATCAACTTAAAATAGAAACCTGACAAGGGAAATTGTAATTGTGAGCATATATATTTTTATTTTAAATCATTTTAATTCTTTTTCCTTATCCATTCATATATATTTTATATTTTCGTCCCTCGTTCATCCCACATTTAGCATTAAGAACTGATAAAATTAACTTCAACAAACTAAAATTCTCTCCCC
>JAIUND010001405.1:0-36278 GCA_034699125.1 Gisinianus flammeolus | reverse complement strand
ACAATTAAAGTTCATATGGGAGAAACGGGACGTTCATATCGGATTTAACTCTACGTAATTTCATATAGGACTCAATGCGGATTTCCTATGGGAACAGTTCGGATCCTATAGGAATTTCGCCGTTTTTGTCCGATGATCACATTCCGATCGGATCCGAACTCGTATTATTGCACGGGTGAGATGGAAATGCTACCATAATTAATCACAGGAGAGATAAGACAAAAGGAGATGGAAATCTGAATCTGAATGTGTGTGTATTTTTATCCTGTCTTTTGGTTTTGTAAACACTCTGAGCCTATAGAAAACTACCTGAATGAAAAACCTACAGTTGATACAATGCCTTTATATATACACTAAATAACAATATCGTAGTAATGTATGCATTCTCGAAATGATCAAAGTTTATTAATACGATAGCATTGGAACGAATATCGAAAGAATTTACAATATGTATGAATGACAATAATTGAGGGACTTTTTGGGAAAGTAATAGAATCTGCGGTACTAATTACAACTGATGAATGAGTCTGAGGGAATTTAATGAAAACCCGTAAAATGTCACCATGTCTTCCTTCTTCTTCTTCTTCTCATCTTTCGGAAGTTTCCCTGCAAAAATGATGAGAAAGGGAAATGTATTTTGAGCACATATTTATGAGTAATAGCAACTTTGACTTTGACACTGTGGCAATGAAAAAGCATAAGGTTTCTTTGGTGAGGAACTGAGGAGACTTTGAGGATTTAAAACTCGAGTCCCAGACCCAGACGACCGTTTCTGTAAACCCGACCCAAACTGAAACTTACATATTATTATCAGAGAGTATAGTTTTTCTCTTAAGCCAAGTTCCCTGTTCCCTTCCAAAGACGGTACTTTGATTCGGTCGTGAAAGTTGACATTATTATTATTGAAACCACGTCAAGTAAAATAATCGAAGAGAGAACGAACGGAGAGAGAAAGAGAAAGAGAAAGAGAGAGAGAGAGAGAGAGAAACAACAAAGAAACTCCAAGACAAAGAGAGGAACGTTTCACAACCACGATTTCATTTCATTTCAAGTTTCAAAGGCTTCCTAAGTCCCGTTTCCATTTTCCTTATTCTCATCCCATCCCATCCCCGATTCTCAATCCAAGTCTCCGGCCCATTTCAGTACTCCTTATGTTATGTTATGTTCCCTACATATTATGTTATGTATGTACATGTTTGTCAGTAGTCAGTATCTCCAATTCGTATTCGTATTGATCTTTCTTCCTCCTTTTCCCATCCTCTCCGCTATCTTCTCGTCTATATCAATGACATACACAAATACACACCGTTTGTCAGATACCAAAAGTTCACCTTATCCCAATGTCGTAGCCATCCAACTGCTGATACCGTCAACTATTGGAAACTATTGGAAACTGTATCGTATATGTAAAAGAATATATGAGAGTGGTCTATAGAATCTCGAGTTTAGAGGTGTGTATCAAATACATACAGACGACAGACGTATAGATATGTAAGTAGTAGGTACAGATATCTCTACAAGTTACCGGTGAATGTATTTACTCTATATACTACTATATTGCATAAAGCTTAAATCATCGCCCATTTCCCACAAAGCCCAAAGTCAAAACCAAATAAGACGGCTAAGAAAAGTCAAATTGACTTTTTTTTTTCAATCATCGTGTCCATATTCTTTCTCTATCTTATCCTTAAATACAATTATTAACATTGTCATTGTACGCTATATTGACGATTACTTTCCAACTTTTCTATATACTATCATTATCTTTTCTCGTTTTTACAACTCCCCACACAAATCTCACCGATATATCCTAACGGAACGGAAATTCAATTCTATAGAGTTCACAAACAGAAACTTTTTTGTCCTGCATTGAGCTCCAATAATCCTCTCGTCGACCCGATATATACATATACATTTCCAAATTCCTTGTTCTCAGCTCTCTGCTGCAATGTATCGACTTCTTTTATGTTGTTCAATCGGAGTTTTAGTGATAAAAAAACACAAGACAAATGGGTTTCGTACCAAATTGTCTTTACCAGCATTCAAAAATGTCTCGATTTGCAATGTACGTGTACAAAATCATTATTTGAAAGAAGGAGAAGAAACTTCTTGGGAAAGAAAATTCAGATATGGAAATAACTTTGTATATCTGTACTTTGTACGTTATACGAGAGGTCCGAGAGGTGGATTTTGAATCAATCTATTGGATTTACAATATTTTCCTCTGCCTCTTTCGCCGAGTCGACGTCCACATCTGAAGTATATACAGGAATTTCATGAATAAATTCCATAATCCGTACATGGCGAATTGAATACTAATTGGAAGGGATGCGAGGAGGAAACAAAGAGGAATAAAAAAATAAACAAATCATCCATATCATGAAATGAATGTAAAAATTTGCGGGTATACTCGAAATGAAATTGGAATTGAAAGGTAAAGAACAAAACCATGAGGGATCGAAATGCCAAATAGTCAGCCTTAATTCGATTTTGTGTTAACGTCTAAAAGTCTAAACTATAAAGAGACAAAGAAAATCCAGATCCAACAATAATAGCCGAAATAAATAAAACAGAGGAGGGAAAAGATAGAAAATCCGCGGCGAAGAATTTTTAAACAATGAATAGATATATATGGGAAATGTGGAGAATTTTGAAGAATAATCTCATCTCTCATCACGAATCCATCGTGTCAAGGGAAATCAACTATATATCTGTATTATATCAACTAAACAAAAAGTACATTTTCCTTTCCTCATCTTTTGTATATAATAAATATGCTCAATTTGTAATTTTGCATTCACATTTCCTTTCAACACTCACTCGATTCTATAGTTGGTTTTGTTATTCCTGGATAAAATCATGATTATACAGATATTCATATTTTATTGATTGATGACTTTGGAATTTTGACTTATTTTCCCTGCCTTCAAAGGGGAATTTGTTTTTTACACCCCACCACACACAGCAAACATCAAAGTGGTATTGCATCCCTTCAAAGAACCCAAATTCACATCCAACCACACCAAAAGTCCACTCACTGACAATAAACGAAACTTATGGACACTTCCAACACCGCCTCCAAGAATTCTGTGACTCAGCAGTCAATCTCTCTTTCTCTCTCTCTCCATTTCCCTGTTTTCTCGCATCGAATTTGACGGGATAGACTTTTGTATTACCTATGCACTTTACATGGAGAAGTGTGGCGTAAAATGAGTTGGTACAAGTATAAACATACGTTTCTTTGGACGAGGGTCACGAGCCATACATTTTAACACCAATATAGCCATTGTGATGATGATTTGTATAATGAAACGAAAAAAGTCCAAAGGTTTGAGTCTTTTAAGTGTATATATCGTATATTCTAGTAGAAACAGACGAATGTTGTTATCAACAATGAAAATGAAATTGAAAGTGAAAAAACTCTGTAGGTATAATATATATATTTAAGATGTTGTGAGCTCATCCAGGTCGTTCCAGAAAAGTCATATAACGGTTAAAAGGGGATACAAAAGTTAAAACTTTAAATCTCCAGTATGGCCCTTCGTTCTCTCTCTCTCTCTCTCTCTCTCTCTCTTTCCGTCTTGGAGTCCTCTCCCGTCTCAAGTCAAGTCACACTAAAAAAGACGTTGTATATATATATAGGAGTCAGTTGGATTTTTTTTTTTGGATTATGATGCCTGTGAGAGACGTAGGAAGGGAGAATATTTCTAGAGACTGTCAAGATTCAGCTCTTTTACATTCTCCCTCTATTCCATATAGGTATACAGATATGTACTTGCATATTCTCTAGATTCTATAGATTCTATCCGTGCATGCACATTTCCTCCATTGTATCTCCATCAGCCTCGTTTATTTCCTCTTTTGTCTTTCATATCAAAATACCGAAATTTTTTTACATCTTCCATCCTAACTTGACTCCATATTCATCACTCACATGGAAAGTGTGTACGTATATCCAGATTCCAGACCTAACCAGAATCTCCAATACACTCTTAAGGTTTCCTCTATTATTATAATAAAAAGACGACAAAGATGTTGTGTAATAAATCTCATGAGCATTCAAATGCGGATCCAGGCATCCAGGTAAAAAAAACATGATTTGGACCATCTTTATGAATATGACCTGGAGGAAATACGGAGAAGGATGAGGATACGAAGAAGAAGGAAAACTCACCTTTGTAGTCGCATACCTTCGTTTTAGTTTTAGAGCTATTTGGGTTGACTCTTGAAATTGGGACTCTCTCTCTCTCCTCTCCATGCTGGAACTCGGGGCTCACTGTAAAGAGGAAGCTTGTGGATGCTGCTGTTCTGTATTCCTTACTCTGTCTCAGTTTTACACTTTACATTATTATGGCACCCTGAGACTCTTCTTGTCTCCCTTCATTTCATTTGCTTTCAAGTTACCAAGACGCCGTATAGCGTTGGAGCTATAGAATCAGAGTAGCAGACCAAAGTTTCTAATGTGAACGGGTGAAAACTCTCATCTCTCCGTCGTCGTCGTCGTCTCGAGTCTCATCTCATCTTATCTATTCAACTATCGCCCATCTACAACTATGCAAAATTCAAAGTACATGCATAATATTACTTGAACGCTTTAATAGTCCTCAGACTCCCCCAGTCTTCTTGACTCCATTCTCTCCTGCTTTTTCCTGGTGGCTTCCGAGCTCCGAATTTCCAAAGCTTCACAAGAACGAGAAAGAGAGAGCGAGAGAGAGAGAGAGAGAAAGAGAGGGATCCGCGTGTGAGCTTATCCTTATCAGAAACCAAATATCCGGTGGATAGTCGCACGGTATAAAGGATAAAGGATAAAATATCAACACATGTAAGTATTTCTTCCCTTTTGTATCCTTTTTATTTAACATCCGTATTCAAGTAGAAAGAGTAGAGAAAATGCTTCTTTCCTTTGACTTGAAACATTTTACATGGTTTTTGCAATTGCCAATTTACAATCTACTTGTACTTGCAAATTCCAAGCGTATGCTCACTGGAAAATCTTTTTCCTTTCACGGAAAAATATTAATATTGCTATACAGAGTCATCATATGGCCATGAATTTGGATTTACAAATTTTAGTTATGAATTCTGAGGGAATCAGTTAAAAGGAGTTCTTTCTCACACTGTTTCCGAGTCTCTACATAAGTTTTGTGCATATTGAAACCTTAACTAAAGAGCCCCACTACTGTATGTACTTTTTAGTTTTTACATCCATTCATTTTGTTTTCTTTGTTTTTTTTTACATCAGGCCAAATATTTGTAGTTGTATAGATATCGGTTTTTTTTGTAGAAAATGCGAAAGTACAAACAGATATTTATTCGACATTAGAATTGAACAGGTAGAAAAATAAATAAAAGGTTTTTGGATTTTCATTCAAAACAAGATGACATTTGATGTTGGATTTGACAGTGAGTAAAGCGAGACAGAACCTGAGAGATGTTTTCCATATTCGTGTCAGACTCGTATATGAAAAAATATGAATAAAACACATGAAAATGAAGAATATAGAACACTGAAGGTGTAGCACATGGCTGGTTGGTTTGTTGTTGCTGGTGTAGCATGTGCAAAGCAGCAAAGTGTCTGGAGAGAAAATGGATTTTGAGAGGTTGTGAAAGGGCTGGAGATGGAAATGGGAGAGAGATGAGAGTGAGGTGAGGCCTGCTCCACTCAACTCAACTGTGCTCACGCACAAACAAACAACCTATAATACTGATGATATAATGAATGAGAACGGAGAGCTGAAAACGGTGATACGATGACGATGGCGATGGTGATGGCATTAGACGGAGAGGATACACGAGATGGATGCGGGAGAAATGACTGAAATGAGATTCTGCTCATATCTCTATGTATTTTCAAGTATTTTGAGATGAGAAGAGACTTGTGAAATGGTGACTACACACTACACACGTTGCCCGGACGCAGTCTTCTCTTGGCTTCTCGAATCCAAAGAGCTCTTTCTGTGTCTGCTGCTGCTCAACTGTTCATCGTGTGTGTGTGTGTGGAAAACGAAACCGAAACCGAAACCTCGACAACTGAAACTATATCTGTATATACGAATACGACGACCAGAAAAGACTTTGTTGGATTTCCTCTTGAAATCTCTCTCCTCCTCGTCCATTTGATCTTTTCCATTCCCATTGTCATTACATCTTGTCTGTATATGTATATATAGAATCCAGATCCAGATCCATATTGGACTGTAGTCTCACTCTCTCCAGTCTATCCACCAAAAAACCATATACATATACATATATCTATATAGCTGGACGTCTTACAACTCTTGCATTTACTGGACCCCGACACACGCACAAATTACAAACTATTCTCTCTCTCTCTCTCTCTCTCTCTCTCTCTCTCTCTCTCTCTCTCTCTCTCTCTCTCGCCTATACTCTTTCCCCCTCCTCTTTGTCCTTTTCTTCGTCTTTACCTTATACTCGTGTTTTCTAAACTCTCGGTTGTCATTGTCCCTGTGCGTTGTGTACGATATGTATGCGTGTGTGTACGAAGACACACACGCACCGAAAAAATAGTAAAGAAAATCCATTATCTGTGCCATCATCGCTTATACGCACTCAATCACAGTCCATCTTTTCGGTCGTTCTCGGGAGAGTCGAGGTAAGATATTAAAGAAGATTCAAAAGTAGATTTAACGAGTAGAAAATAAAGGGATTATATATATATATATAGAGTCACGATTAATCAGTCATTCCTCATACAATGTATTTATTAGTTACTTCTTACTTCTCATGTTATCCACAGACTATATCCACCCCATATAATTTAAATTAATTTAATAAAGTCTGTGTCTATACATTCTCTAAAGTAGCCGGTTAGTTTTTTCATTTTCTCTGTGGCTAAACATATTCAGTTTAATAGTCTCTTTGAAATAAATTGAAATACATAGTACACGAGAAAGAGTGGCATGTGAAAATAGCGGAGTATGTATATGAGTAGGCGGATAGGAGTTTGGGATTTGAATGAATCAGTATATAGAACGGTACTGAAGTTGATTACAAAGTGTATGTTGAGAATGTTGAGATGTACATTCATCTGTATGGTAGGGATATGGAGGAGGAAGAGAGAGATCATCTCCGTGGTCCTCCCAAACCCTATTTCTCGGAATTTCTTACATCAACTCACTTTAGTTTTTTCTTTCTTTCTTTCTTTCTTTCTTTCTTTCTTATAGTTTCAGCGGCCGGTACGAAACCGCTCACTCACCAACTCCCAACAACAACCAACCAAAACAACAACAAGAACAACAACTCTCAACAAATAACCAGAGACTCACTCCATTCGGTTTCCTCATTTCTCTCTCCCTCTCTCTCTCTCGCTTTTGATCCTTTCTTTCAGTGTAGGAAAACTTTAATGTTGCCAAAGTACAGAGAAACATTGTAGACATTTTCTATTCTATTCGAATTTCTACATGAGTGCAAGTTTTTTCTGAACATTGAATGGAGTGAGGAGGAGTGTGGAGAGAGAGTGCATTCCGTGTTTTCGTTTCACTATATATTCAGCATAAAGTATAGTATAGTAGTGGAAGTGGAGAGTTGGAGAGAGTGAAGTGCTGCCAAGCTGTTACGATAACCAACTTCAATCAAATCTCTCGCCACTTGCTCTTGGGACAGACGAGGAAGCTAAACTCATCTCATTTTCTCATTGCCCTATTAGTTATAATAAAGTGCCACGGTGGAAATCGGATAGTGAAAAGGGTGTAAGATTTTCTTCAACACACGCTCAAACAATAGACAGAACGAACGAACACCCCCAAAAACGCCAACACTCATCTCATCACAACTCAGGAGTATATATATAGCAGTAGGAAAAACAAACAGAGATATCTCTCTTCAATCTTCCTCGTCCTCATCTTCCAATTTGCCAACCTCTCAAGTTCCTCACGCAGAGACAAAGTCAGAGGGAGAGATAAAACGCATCAAGTCTCACCATCACAAGGACTTCAACAAGATAAACCGTGCAAACATTAATTCAACTGGAGTCCATCAACTGTATATACCATACTATACCGTCATTTCAAAGTTCCACACGCAAAACGTGTTTGTCTAATTTATGATTAAGATTGAAACGGGAAATATTCCACTTTGACAATATACCTTCAATATTTTTCTTCGTCGGTACATGTACAATAAACCAAAATTCTTCCGAATGTTAACTCATTTTCTTTGGTGATACCGAGATTTAGCATTCTGATTTCTGATTTCTGATTTATAGTATATATATACGGAATGGAAATATATGTGTCAAAGAGTTCGGAATCCGACAAAATAAAAAATCAGGAATCAAGCTAACGAGTCCAAACCTCAAGAAAAAGAGAGAGAGAGAAAACTCGAGTGCAAAAAAAGCAAAACATCAATCCAGTGGATAAAAGAGATAGAGAAACATCCTGAGGGATTTCAAATTGTTTGTCCTTGTACGACAGAAACTATCCCATTATATTATCTTCAGACGTACAACTTCAAAGACGTACACACGATACTGGGATGGATGAAAAAAACATCCAGGGCTTGCTTTATATTATATACAGTACTTACTCTATATATAAAGTCTAGCGAACAGAGAATATTTTTTCTCGTTCCTTGTCGGTATACTGTACTGACACTACAGAGTTCCATTAGTGATTGTGCTGAAACCGAAACTCGGCGAGTTCTATACTTATTTTGTCGTTTTCAAACTGACTTTTTGCGGCATCAGAATCCGTATATTTACAAGCCAAATTCAAATTCAAAGCCCAAACCAGAACTAAGCTAAAAACAGAGGAGAAGACCAGAGGTGCTTTTTTTCGTTTTTCGAGCACATACAACATCCGTTTAGGTATATATATATATATACGTAACAACATGCCTGCAAAATTTACCCTTTGGTCTTGAGAGCCCTACATACAGATGTATACGATAGAAATGCATGGAACACTCTTTTTCATGTGAGAAATCAACATACATAAGCATACCAAAAATAAATGAGCACTCACATCAAGAAACCATAAATTTATTTGCCTCTTCACAGCTCAATTAAAATTTCGAATTTGGTTCGACACCCTTCAAAATCAAAATCAAATAGTATTAGAAAAAAAAAGAACAATTTGTATCATTGTGCGTTGTATTGCGTTCCAAACTGATAAGGTCCGAGGAATAATACAGATAATGATAGAAATATACTGACAATGAGATTACATGATTCCACATATAATAATAATATGACATGCATAGTTTCAACGATTAAGGTTACATAAGTTTGGTCTTCCTTATCTTCATAATACGAGATAACTGTAGAGTCGGAAATAATAATAATAAAAATAGTTTAGTGGTGAAATGGGATATGTCTCCGGTCTATAACGTGTGTGTGTGTATTAATTTACCCGTTCCTTCTCTCTCTGACCACTTTAACCCCTATTAGATATACTCCACCACTAGCTCACACACGCTCATTCACTCGATAGTCACAGCAAGAGCAACATCAAACGAGACAGAGCTGTGTGGGATTGTGTATACCTACCTAGTTGTGTGTATGTGTTTGTGTGGGCTAATCAAGAGCCGCATGAAAGGTGTCAACTTGGAATAATCCTCTCGCTCTCATCATTTCCTGTCACAATACAAGACAATTACAGTTACAGTTTCAATCATCTGGGATCAAAGTGCATCATAAGTGCAAACACTCTTCGAAATATCTTAATTGTGTTCCAACTCGAGTTTGAAGTGTGTGTGTGTGAGTGTGAGTGCGTTTTTTAGTTTCAAAATACATAATAAATTCCTATCATATTTGAGTTTGAACTTTAAATCCACAATTATACAATCACAAAATAAACTTAAGGAGCGCTAAGCAATATAATTGTGACAAAAGTTACATCATTTCAAGTCATTCTGTTTCCTCTTTAGTTACAGTTTGTCAAGATCAAGAGTTGGTGTATGTATAGTTAACAAAACTAGAGTATACAAAATCAAAATATGGAGCTCAAAACTTCTTTGTCCACAGTCGGAACGGTAAGTTTGACATTATAGATTGTTTTTTTTTCCCCACATTTTATCACATTCCCTGTGCACGAATTTCCTTTAAAATTTGACTCGTATTCCCGTCCACCCTTTTTTATGGCCAAAAGTCAATTCGGGACACAAAGAAATTCTCAGATAAGAATGAAATATCGACAGTATTTTTGAGTTTTTTTTATATATTTATATATATAGACGACGACGAGTAAAAATACACTTGAGAGCATTTAAAATAAGCCATGTGAATGTGAAGTGCCTTCACACGGAATCGGAATATCGCATATATATACTGATATATACACAATTTTGCACACAGCCATTCCCCATCGATGAATGGGAGGGAAGTCAATGTTTTTCACGTTTGTTTGTTTGTTTGCATTTGTATTTGTATTTGGGTATGGATGCTCGTAAATAGTAAATATGTGTAGAGAGAGAGAGAGCAGGAAAGTGAGTGAGAAGAGTACAAAAGTTATAGTCGTCATATCATTGGAATGGAATATCACACACAGAGACGCAGACACTAGGTCATAAATGACAGAGACAGAGCCATCATCTATATTGTAACTTGTGGATGTATATATATATATATATGTGTGTGTGAATGTGTTTCATAATCGTTTGGCACCCAGAACAAGATTTGTATTGTGGAACGTGGAGAGTTTGACGACGGAACACAAAGATTCCTGTTAAAAGTAATGCGGTCTTGTGAAAAGAAATGGTGTGGAAATGGAAATCAGATCGCCAAAGCATTTGGCGATGGTAAATAAAGCGTTAAGAAACGTATTCAACTTGGGCTTGGAATCCAAGTTACATTTAGAAAACAGTCATCCATATGTGTGTAGGGTATATGAGACAAGTATATATACCAGCAGGATTTTTTGTGTGTTTGTTCAAGTCCTCTTCCATTTCGAATCCTGAGAGACAAGAGAAGAAAAACATCCAGTCTCTCAACTCGGAAACTCACTTAAAATACCGGAGAGCATTCACAGATCATGAGCATATAAAAAACGTACAAGGGGTATAGAAATAGTTTGCATTTCCTCCTTAAAAATATTCAAATCACACATCCAGTTGTGTGTACAGTGTACATGTACATTCCTTTGTATTTTGTATTACGAGCATTACATATACCAGGGCAGAGAGATAAAAGAGGGAGAGAGAGAGGAAACCGATTAAGAAAAAGTTTCAGAAATCCAAGAATTAACGTCTACACACATTCTTGTGCATATTTTCCCTGTCTTTGCTATATTTGCATACAGATAATGACAAATGACATTATCCCTACAAAAAAACCCTTGGAGCTCTTTCTGTATACATATTGCATATATAAAGGTAGTCATTTTAAATCCATCTGGATACTCTTGACATTCTCTCTCATATGTGTTAGACTTTTCTCTTGTCAGCTAACAACAACAAACAAACAAACACACAAATAAACAAATAAAAAGCTCTTTTCATATATGTGAGATTGTTGTGAAGATCAAAGTACACAAAAGGTATGGACGTATGGACATACGTAGTTATTTCATTTTATCAGCATATTTTTTTTAAAGTTTGAATTCACGTATACCGTATACCTTCAAATCATTTATCATGACAGACATGAAATCAAATTCTGTCACTGTCAACTTTCCTCTGTTGACTCCGAAAACTCTGAAAAATCTAAATGAAAATGAAGCCATGGTCATTTTTTAAGAGTGAGTTGTGAGCAGACGGTATTTATATATGGATAGAGACACACATGTCTTGAGTATGTTTACCTCCATCCAACGTCCAACTGATATCGTCCAATATATATATTATATATATTGAATGTGAAGGCTCGTTAAGTTATGTACATTATTGATGGTGTGGACATATTATCATGTGCAATACCAATAATTTTATTAATAAGCCATAAAGACAGACGGCTCCAGTTTGGAGAGATACGAGATTTCTTCCCATTCAGATTCTGGGATTTTGCATACGATACATATACAATATACAATATACAACATATGAAGGCTCTGCTGAATGAGTGTAAATTACATATATGAACAATTTATCTTCCACGCAATTTTAATGGCTCCAATAACGGCCCATAAAGGTTTTCAAAAACTTTATACATTTCAGTCGAGTATTTGAAAGTCGACTGGAAGAATTTTTGTAAAGTCTTTACAAAATTGATTGTAGATAAATATAAATATACATGAGATATAGATATTTGATGGTAAAAGAGGTGCCAGTTGCCGGTGTCTGTCTATATATATATATCAAAACTTGTTGCAATTTGTTTTGTCTCTTACCACAGTTGTATAGGGAATTGTCCCACTTCAGAGCTGATTAGAAAACATTTAATAACATTATACATCGGAAACTAAATTGTAAATTGTATTCAAAGTTTATAAACTATACAAAAATAATCTGGAGAGTGAACGTTTTTTCAATTCAAACAAAATCAAGAGTGCCTGAGCAAATGAATGCATTCATATCGTATCGTATCTAATTGTAAGTACATATTAATTTATTCATATAGGTATTCACAGCTTCATATTTTTTAGTGAGATCTTATTAGGTGCTATATAATTGAAGCCAGAGCATGTAATTCCTGCATATCGTACAGCAGAGCACACACATCACGTCATCACATTGAAAAGTCCATGATTGATGTATAAACATGACTAATCGACGAGTGGGTGACGGGAAAACAATAAGAGCAACGTAAAAAAAGTGTTGGGATCTCCACAGCTATCGTTTTTGCACAGATTGGAAAAATGTGAATGAAAAGTGTAGGTTCAGGTATATAGATTTATATGTACTGCATATTTTTTGCTGTAAAATAGCTATATTCATATTTTCATTGCTGTGCATTACTATATATATATACTAAACTTATTATTACAGTCTACCATTGGGGCTTTTTGGGCGTCACATTTCCGTCTCTTTCTCTCTCTCACTCTTCTGATCCTCTTCAAGTCAACTCGTATACATACATCTCATATCTCTCTATACTTACCTTCCAACTTTTCCATAGAGCTGCAAACAGAATACAGAATCATATCTCAAGTTTACAAATGCAATAAAAACATAAAGGTTGACGACGAAACGATATCACAATTATAGGTCTCTCTTTCTCTCTTACCTGAAGTCTACTCGAATGGAGGCTCATATAAAAACAAGCTTGGAATTAGCCTATCGCACAACGAAGAGTATTAAATTAAATGGCATTGCATTCTCATTCCATTTCAATATGTTAGACCAAGGGCTTGTTAAGACCGTTTTTGTTGTTGTCATAACAAGACAAGACAAGAAACGACGAGGTATATACGATATTCAAGTGTGTACAGGAATTAGGAGTTTAAAGTCATATCATATCTTCTTGCGTGAGTAAGCTCAAATGCTACATATGTAGCATTGAGAACGTTAACAAGGCATGTTGAAGGAGTATAAAACAAACGAGTACAAACGTACATATCCGTATGCACTTTTGTAACGATACTATATAGAGAAAAGTAGAAAAGGAAAAGAAAAAAAAGTAAAAGACGAGAGATTTCCATGTGTACAGTGTAGAGGTATAGAGACTAGAGAGTAGAGTATATATAGTAGAGAGACCACTTAAAGATGACTAAGGATGAAGTGAGTGGATCGAGATACCTATAGTAGACAGACACACAGATGAGAGTGAGTGGAGCTATAACGTTCATTCATAGGGAGTGTGATGAAATGACGTGAGTTCTTATATTTTGAATTCAATTGTAATGAGTTTCTTGGAAATTTTCATATGTTATTTCCCAGCTCGTGAACCAAGAGAACAATAAATCCAACGTCATTTACAATTTGGGAGAGACCCACTCCCACTTTATACATCTTTCACCTAACAAAAATCGTAGTATATATGTACATAGTATTTATTTGTCTTTGTTTTTTCCACTTCAAAGAGAATATTCAACTACGTTATCTAGATACTTGCTTCAGCTGTACATTTCATTTAACATATATATGATATATGACTGAACATTGAAAAATATTGTCTTTCTCATCAAGTCGCCAAAGGAGTGTATAGAGTTGCAACTTTGCAACCATCAAAAATATGACGTGATGGCTTGTGGAGGTTTTCCGTGTCCATGCATGTGAGTATAGTTGATACTGGGATCGGCGGTATAAAATTTTCATACTGAAATTAAATCATAGTGTCCGGGTTTTATTTTGTAATCATCTTTATGCATGATATCTATATATGTATGTATACAAGGAGCTTTGAGTTGAGGTTGACTGCTAGCAGAAATCCCCATAATTATTCAAATTGCTAACCAAAGTACAGATATGTACATGCTTCGTCCATATAATGCATTTTATTATCCATAGACTGTACAATTTAAAAAGCAAACAGTGACTTCCATTGTGATAGCATCAACATATTTTGATGCCCAATGTAAAATAATAGGGAAACGATGTATGTAGGACCACCATACATATACCTATCTACATCTACATACATACCTATTATGTTTTCATTTTCTCGGACTCGTAGACTCCATATATATATGTAATACGTATATGCATCAGAATTCTGGGGTAAAAAGTCCCGACTAAAATCCTCGAATTATGAGTGATGTGTCTCGCAAAACGGTTCAATTTTGTGTGGAGTATACTTACTCAACCCGTGTTATATAGGTTGATCGTGAATGACGTGAATATGCCCAAGCCTTTAAACTATACATAAGTATACATAGTCGACAACTTAGGACTTCAAGCAGCGTAAAAATAATTATTATTTCTATGAAAATCCTATTCCAATAATATGCTGTGTAATTTTTTGGGTAAAGAGTTAACTCGTTACCTGTATGTCCCAATATGCATATACACATATTACATATATATATGCATATACACATTATACACACAGGAAGAATTCAAGGAAGAATCTATAAACCCATACAAATGAAGAAATTGAAATTCCATCCCAAAGTAGAACTGCATGAGGAAAATTGTCTGTTGGAAATAAATAGTTCATCTGATGAAACCATAAGCCTTGATGATACTACTTTTAGAATGTATATGTATAAACTGTGCATCATTGAATATTGAATCGCAGTCATTCAATCCAGGAAACTGTCATCGAAGCATAAAAATAAGTAGTGTTTGAAACTGAAAGTAATCCAGTCCAGTCCATTCTATATAGAATATGTTACATATTTCCACAGTAGTATTTGATGCTCACGGGCAACTTTAACTTTAAAAAATACGATTTGGTCCACTATGAAAAACGGAGGAGGATATTTATTTTGTATATTTAGGATTACAAGGAAATGGTTGTACGATGAAGAGAGACATGAGAGAGAGAGAGCTACATGAGACGTGAGAATTTCTCCACTTGTGTATGATATTATAGAGGACACGGAAGAGCAGGATTGTATACAATATATTTAGGCATAAAGATACTGAAAGAAGAAGAAGGAGAGAAGAGAAGGGTTTTTCCTGAAGATTCTACATGAAAAACAATGGGGGCTTTGTGCATGCTCGGCTCCACAATGTAATTATTAACTACTTAAAATATTAATGAAAATTAAACAAGAAGTTATGAGTCAGAGAGTTGAGAGTGTAGAAACTTGGAGAGTCTTCAGATGTTTTATTCATGATGGTGTGTGTAAATAGAATACGTAGAATGTGGACTGTGGATGCTCAGCTCGGCTGGTGTTCGTGTTATATACATACCTTGGGTTCTTTTTGCATCTGAGCTTTCAGTTTTCCCTGTATATATACTCAAATACTTTACTTTTACGTGGGTACAAAAGAGAGAGAGAGAGAGGATTCTCAGAAATAGGTCTCATTATAAAATCTTTGGAATGGGTGAATTACTTTGAATACTTTTATCTCGTTTTCCAGTCACTCACCTTAAGTCCGATTCCACATGTTCATTGGGTTTACTTATGTACTCTTTATATTATACATTTTAGTTTAAATATTTTCAATAAAGTTGATGAAAAGGAAAATACTAAACACACTGTTGACTTTCCGTTCCGTGTGCACAAAAGAGACTAGACAGGCAATAAGTTGAGGAAATGATCAATAATGAAATGATGGTTTTTTTGGGGATTATTGCAGATACTATTTTTGCTATGCATATTACAAGTGACACAAAGTCGGCCACAAAGTCAAAGACATCATCATCACCATGGTCATCACCACCAACAAGAACGTCGCCATCATCATAACTCGCACCCAAATGACGCGTCGTCAAGTAATAATAATAATAATAGTAACAACAACAATAATGGTAATGACGAGACAGCAGTTCGACTTCGAGGAGCAAAAATGTCAGTTAGTGGAGCAAAATCCTCAAAACCGTGGCGCCATTCCTCTAAAGACGACGAGTACGACTACGAAGAAGATAGACACGCATACCTAATGACTCCAAATAATATCCACGTGGAAGCCCGAGACGAAGATGAAGCCATCACTTCAGCTTTTGAAAAGCATATGAGACCAAACCAACATAGTCATCACAATGAAGAAAGCAGCAGTGACAAAGTCTTACCTGAACATGATGTCTATGCATATCAATTACCAAGTAAATATAATACATTAATTCTGTAATCCCATCTCTAACTTTCGTGTCTAATTAAATGTAAGCAACATGTAATCGAATCATGTTTCATTATTTGTACTAGGTGATCTCTGGTTTATTGTCAGATATAAAATGGTCAAAACTCCAGATGGACAAGAAATTGAAAAATACATGTAAGTTTCAGTTATCATTTTTAGTTCTAAAATGCAACACAAATGCATTAAAAAATCCTTAACTGTATGAACTTTGTAAAATGTTGAAAATGAACGAATCATGTTCAGAGAGTTCAACCCTATATATATATCAGTTGAAGACTTTTATTTGAAATTTAAGTGGTTTGTTTTGTTCACTTGGATGTATTTATAACTTGCTAAAATGTACGTTTATTGAATGGAACAGGAATATAGTGGACAGCTTTACAGATTATTTGGACAAGCTCGAGAAAGGTGTGAGGACAGTGAGTGTGAATGTGAAGAACGTTGAGACCGTATTCAGACTGACAGACAAGCACACTTACCATCAACCAGCAGCCACAACAACAGACGAGGACGAATAAGGAGCTACATAAACTTCATCCTCAATCTGATGTCTTTTCTCCTCATTAGATCAATCCCTTGATATATATGTGGTGGTAACGGAAAAAAAGTTCAAGTCTCGTCTAGAACGCGGTTACATTGAAGATAGATATGTGTTTACATGGTTATAGTTAGATAGAAAAAAGTAAAAGTATTGGATGACTATAGAAAAGCAAACTTGAATCTGCCATAATAAGAGACAGAACTATCATATAAACATGTTGGTTGATGCTCGTATCAATTCTCCCCCAACGTCTATATAATGTACCTATATATACATACTTACATTTTATCTATCACCATTCAGCAACTATATATACTGATACTAACTACATTTCTATTTACTGTCTCCGCGTAAATTTTATTACAGTGTGCAAGGTGTAAGTCGTTACTTTCTTCTTCCCACATGTCAAACCTTTTGAGTATATAATACAAAAGAATGAAATCCCACAACAACTTGCTAAATTAAAATTACATGGCAAAGAAAACTACCATCAGATATCTGTACTCTTTAAAACTTTCTTAAACGGTCATGGATTTAAATGGTATACATTATAGTGAATAGTGGGTAATAGAAACTTGAAGAAACGTAAAAGAAACCAAATACAAGTTGATGATAATATTATTATAAAAAAGGATATATACGAAATTTCCTATACAAGTGCAAAATCTTTGATACGTGTGTCATTCGTAGGACTTGCTAGTAGATATAAATATATAATTATATTTATTATGATAATTTTGTATTGCTATATTTATATCAAAGCCACAGTGAAAAATATATTATGTATACATCTTTTATTTCACCTATATGTTATATGTACATATCCGATTTTCCCTAGGTTTATTTATATAGTCGTATAGTATATGAAAGCCTATGAAGTATTTTTTATTTTTATTTTTAGTTGTAGTTAAATATTGAGTAATTAATTCTTTCAAGCTCAAGATTAATACATATATTATTATGCCATGTACAAAGTCTTTTTATAAATAACCCATTTAGCATTTAAATAAAAGATTTTTATAATCATCAGTTGCTCTCTCATTTGTATATAGGCAATATTTACCTACATAGGTAAATAGTTGTACATACTTAATTACGTACTTATATGCAATACATAACTATTTAATTAATATTAAGTATAAGTGTAGCTCTCTTGTCGAATGTCGACACTTGTCGTATCTCATTCACGTAGTGTAAAAATGATTATACTTCCATGAGTTTGTTAAACTTTTATTACTTTTATTATAAATTAAGGAAATACTACGTGATTGTTTTTCGTGAAAAAACGTGTATTTTGTAAACTATATAAGCTATACATATACTCAAATATTGTTAGTAAGTACATAATGAAACTGAAAAAAAAATGATGTCTACCATGCTTAGTTTCAAAAATAAATTGTAAAAAGACGTAAAGTCTATACTGTTCTATATACATATGAAGATATGATGATGTTGCCGAAATAAAGATCACTTCTCAAACAACCCCGATGAGTGTTTATCGTACATTTATATTATATTTGTATAATGTTATTATGAATTTAATTTTTCTTTTTCTTTACTTCCCAAAAAATTGATTGCAATATTATAGTACTTTAATATCATAATATTTGAATACAGCGAGTTATAACTCATAAAAGTCGGGAAAAGACACAGTGGTTTTTTAGCTGCCGAGTGCCTATATATATATAGTGCCAATGCATACGGTTATATTTCTTATAGTTTTTTTTTCAGTTTAACGTTTTACGACATTTATTTGACCCTTGCTCACATAGAGTTAGTATGTGTTCTCTATATTTTTATAGGTACTTTAATTGACTATTCTAAATTCCAACTTTTTAGTAGAATCCCTACATGTACAGTAAATATTTTCACGGAAATATAAAATAGTTCGACTTGACACCAATTTAGATGTTTGTATGTATTTAAATGTGAAACTAATAAGAGTATATTTTAATTTGATTTGAAAGATCATTGATTAGTTCATCACAAATCAATATGTAGTTTCAGTATTATCTGGTTATTATTATTTTCCTTCTAAGAAGACAACAATTTTAGTACTCTGCACACTTCAAAGTATACGTACTCTCAACTTCCCATTTCCATTAAATATTTACCCAATAATGTAACTCATAATCATAATATGTATATAGTATTTTATATTTGTGGACTTTTCTCTAATATATCATTACTTTTCAAATACAAACCATTCTTGAAACGAATTTTCTACACAGGCAAAGCCTAACGATGTTTCTTAAAGCACTAACTTAGGGAACAACTGTTATAATTGTGAATGTATATTATCAAATCTTTTATTTAACAATGAAAATGAAAACAAGAGGGCTATCATTACAAAAGAGTAATACGATACAAATATAACAAATTCATAGGTATATTTCATAAATTCAATAAAACTTAAGTACATTTTGTAAATATGTCTATTACAAGAGAATGCAACATGGAATACATGCTATATACTATAGTTCCATTTAAAAGCCTCTAGTTGTACATATGTATATATGATGAAGGAAACACGCAATCCATGCGAACATTGTAAAAGCTTCTCCTTTTGTAAAATTAACATTTTTGTTCCTCTATCCCGTATATAATATATATTGTTCTATCAAAACATAAATGAAAATGCATTGACATAAGCACATGCACCATAATGCATGTATGTATAGTACATAAACTCATTCGTATCTCATGGCTGGGATTATTTCGTCTATAATTATAATCAACGTAAGCATTTATTCGTTACCTTAAAATCATTAAAAGCCCAAACTATACAGACTATACACTTGTACCAGCATCTTTATTGTAGCCTGTCTATGTACTTGCACTATAAGATAAATTTCTTAAGCCTTTACTACTTATATATGAGTACATATTCTATAAAGTATTTACAGAAAACTTTTTAACCAACACAAAGAAAAGTAGCAAAAACATGAGTATAATTGATTTAATTTCTTATTAAGCTCGAGTTTTTCGCTGTTGAAAATAATGTAACTATATAGGTGACATATTAATTAATAGACATTTTTGATGATTGCACCTATAAAAAAGTGCACAAGAGGTTGCCCGGTAAACGATGTTATAAAATATTTCCATAATGTTTTCTGGTTTTCATATACATAATATTTGATGGTTCTAGTTGTTTGAGACTAGTATAATATTGTTTCATTAACAGTTTTCACTGGCGACAAACTATTTCCACTGGGGTGCTTCCGAATTCACACCTATGCATATTAGCAATATAAAACGTGTGGCTTCCCTTTCATTCGCATCCACATCCATCATTCATACTCTGTGTATTCTAACGTAACAATAACCGGTATAGACGAGTGTTTAACAAAACATTGTTTCCTAATAAAATCACCCCCAAAACTACACATTAAATGACCTGATACTGTATATTATTATTGTTTTAAACAATTTTATATATAAATCGTTTCAATACCAACAACTTTAAAAATTAAATCCGATGAAAGCACATCAATTACAAGTAACTTACTCAACTAAATGTGTTATTATTTATTTCATCTCCCTTTCTTATCGTAAGTTTTTATAGCATATTTCATTTTTTTAGCTTCCGAATATCTAAGTAATACATGAAAGGATGCCAATATTTTTTACTGCCCACTACTTTAAAACTATGTATGCTAACTATATGCGTTTAAAAGAACCTGTGTGTGTACATCCCTTTCATTCTTTCTCTCTCAAATACACTTTCCATCTCTAAAATAGAAGTTAACTAAAACTTACAATAATTAAAATTAAAAAACGATTTTCGTACGAGGTGACAACGCATGATTGATTGATGAAGATTCTACTGAAATTCAATAGAATTCTTTTTTTTGTAGGCAAAACCTATCGCACTGAATTTGGCAATTTTTCAGAGAAATGAAGTAAATTTTGGAATTTAGTTGTTCCTTGCTAAACCACATTTACTACTACCACCGTCCAATTAGAACATATATACTAAAGCAACAAATATAGAAGATAAATAATATAGAAAAAATTATACATATTTTTCAGATTTTTACAAAGACAATAGTTTTGAACTTTTGAAACATATAGAGAGGTAAGCAAAGTCAACAACACCTGTTACACAAAACGAAAAAAAAAAAAAAAAAAACAAATGATGAAGGAATCCCACATTTTGATACGAGTGTTTTTGGATTTTCTATACATTTTTTTTCAAAAAATATTTTTTAATAAAATAACTTTCTTTCAAACTTCTATCCTCATTCAAACATAAGGTGATACTTTACTACCTGTAATAATATATTCCACGTATGTTAAATTAACATTGTTAATTGATCCTATTTATAAATGTAAATGAATAATAAAGTAACGAACGAGTTTCGAACAAAAATGAGATTTTCCAGTTTACAAGATCAATAAAAACTTTAAAATATTCATTCATTTTAAAATGCCTTTAACTTCAAAAGGTTACATTGCGTTCCTAATCACTATTACTATACAAAATTATTACTAATTAGTACTGTGTTACATTCTTTAAAATCTGGCTATTTAAAATTTTAAAACGACAACCAGACAGTCTGGACAGAAATCCCAAGTTTTTTCACCTATACAACCTTTTGAGTCACATGAACACAATGATAAAAAATATATATTCTGTATTACGGTATTATTGTAAAAGCCCAATTCGCAAAATAGTTAAAGCTCAAACGAGACTAGAAAACACATACCTATAACAGTAGACATTACTTTTAGTATTATCTGTATAATACAGATATGATATAAGTTTTTTTATTATTGAATGTATATAGCCTGATATTGCATTTCTTCTGGAAAATATTAGCCTACACACATCTACTTCCACTTATTATTATTATTTTTAGAGTTCTTGTTTACGTACGATCGAGTTACTAAATCCACGCGAGTAAAGAAAAGAAACAATTTAGTCTACTATAACAGTATGGATATCGTTTGAGCATAATAAAAATAAGAGACGATTAGAGAAAAAAAATCTACAATCACTAATCACATGCAAAAATGTCTGTAGATACTAAAAATATTAGGTACATACATATACAGAATATACACAGATAACACCTACAAATGCATTAGACAACCACTTGTTCTATACAAACGAAAAATAACATACATATAATGATACACTAAATTAACTAAATTTTTAATGAATTATTATTTTGAGTGAGCAAGCAACGGTATTACATATGTATATATTTTAAGTAAGGCAAAAAACTGCATAAAATTCAAATGCGAATGAAGTTTTGCCTACTAAAAAATAAATTGTCCACGTGAAAAAAAACTAAGTGCAATGAGGATGGACAAAACATAAATGAGGTTTCAATTACATTGATGTGTGTGCTCATGCAATTTGCACACCCCGATGCTACTGAGACAATATCTTATCTTATTTGTTTATACATAGTTCAAATACATTAGATATGTGATCTATCTATCTTAAAAAGTTCACTCTGACCACGCGCCTACGTTATACCTTTTTCGGTAAGCAAAAAAAAGTCTCAACCTTCAATTTGTATGGCCTTGATTTGTGTGTACATAATAATAATATACTATATTATTATTATATAAAAATTCTATTCCAACTTCTTTCTAAACAACAACCACACTTTTTTAGTCTTGGTATTTGGCTGCTATTTCACTTTTTACTGATGACCATCATATTATTATTATTATATATTAAATATGTTGAAACTTCTTTTTTTACTTTCACTTGTAATTATATTTTGTGTTTACTCAAAAAGAAAAACAAACAAAACAAACAGAAAATTCTAATCCATCACATTGAACAAACTGAGAAATGAGAACAGACTACAATATATACAACATTCACTAATCTCTAATAAATTAAGCTCTCTTAGTTAAAGTACATACTCGACCCGATGTTGAGGGATTTAAAAGTATTACTTTCATAACAATACAGTTTTTTCTACCTAGGAGTATGTATGTATACGTAAGTAATTTTAAGAGCACCTTCTTCATTTTCACCCAACTTTAAAAATACATTTAGTTACACTCTTGATAGATAGTTCTACTATACTACCTTTACTTTTTTACTTTTCTATTATTCTCTCTCGCATACTTATTGTGATCATAAAACTTCTGCATTTCTTTTTTTCTTGAATAGATTAAGTTTACTTTTTTTTCTTATAATATAGAACTATAACAACAATTATATAATATGGAGTTTCAAACCATTTTAAAAGTGTGATCCCAACCATCAAAACTATTGAACTACTTTTGTTGCGTCATTAATTACTATGTAAGTAGGTATAAATTATACCGTACATAATGATAACGACCATACATATATACTAATGCTATAATAATAATCATGGTCTGATGTTTTTTCTTGGAATAAATGCAAACATACCAATTCTACAAAGCGACTGATGACAGACAGACGATGATGACGAAGTCGATCAAAATCCACTTGTGACTCTTTTTCCTCGTATTTCCACAATTCTTATATTTTTGTTTTGAACTGATAGACAAAATCGGGGTGTTACTATTTTGTTGTCGATAATTTTGTAGTTTATTGTCCTCCTCGTAAGTAGTTTTCCTCTCTCTGATCAATTTATTTTCTTCATGCGTTGTCGGCTAATAGTCAATCACTTCTATCCTTTATTCTGAAGCAGTCGATATGGAAATGACGGCACATCTGACGTACCTATAAATTTTTTTTTTGATAAATACAAAAGAGAATTTAAGTTAAATGTGGGCATCAAGTTTTAATATTGATGATGATGAGAATTATTTACATGATTATAATCATGTAAATAATTCTCACAAAAAATATATTTATATATTTTTTGTCATATATTATATATACTTTTTCTTTTCGAAACTTACCACACAAACACCATAATGAATTTGAGTAAGAGTTGCAAGAAGAGCAAGGACATAGACTGCTGCGATTTCAAATGCAACTCCAGGCCGCAGTAGTAGTGAAACGGAAGTAAGGGCTGTTATAGGGAAGAGGAGCCAGTCGAATGCTTCACATCGTGTATTACTCATTTGAGCAACAATCAATCGACAACAGATATGAGAGAATACCGTTCCAATCATATAAAAGAAAATTCGAGGTTGCAGTACAAGAATATCTGATGGTGAGGCGAAAACCCATACAGACGTTACAATCATTAAGATTATTGACGAGAAAAGCGGCCTGGCCGCTTCGAAAAATGGTCTATTCTTTCCTGATCCATCACGGTACGCTCTACAGAGTTGTCATCAAAAATATTTACCCCATTTTACATGTTATTATTATTATTACTATATTGATTTGATTGAAAGATGAATAGTAATTAATAATGAAAAAAAAAATATATTATATCTTACACATAAACGTTGTAGCATGCTACAGGCATAGAAAGACCTATCGAACCAGCGTATAGCAGGAACTCAACTAAATTACCACTAGTATAACCGAGTGGTAAACTAAACTTCCACATTTCGTGTCCTCCGAAACCACTTGCGAGAAACACCAAAAAGCAGGCCTATAAAATAAATGAATGAATTAAATACATACATAACCATGATTTCAAAATGTTGTAGTAACTAAAAATAAAAACATGATGATGATGATTATTTCATTATTATTATTCTTACTAGCATCGAAGCATCGTAGCCCCAGGGTAAGTAAAGCACTCCAGTATTATATTTTTCCCAATGGGAAAAAATGAAATTAAAGAAGACATTCCAAAATATCCACAACAACCTTTTAACAGAAAGGCCAAATGGCCCACGACCAAAGACTGAGTATAAACCAGTTGGAATGAAAACTGTTGTCCATGAGTCTAGACCATGGTCAAATAATTCCCCAAGAGGACCGGAAGATCCTGTTCTCCTTGCCTGTTTCCCATCTATACCGTCTGTGTGTGTCGGGTTCATTCAAATAAATAAAATTAAAAGTTTTTTTTTAAGAACATGATGAATATCCCTTTCAATTATTACATGTTAATAATATTATTTGATATTATTATTGACAGTATTTTGAACATACCAAGAGTATGTGACATGAATAGATTGAATGCCGCGAGAAACCAGACCCATCGTGGAACCGGAAATGAAGACAAGCTCCCGTCTTCACTTCCGGCCGCCTCAAAATGAAAGTCATAAAGGCTAAGTAGGAAAAAATTTGCGACAGTGAATAGGAATCCCACAAAGGTAAGAACATTTGGTGCTATCCATAAGGGGCAAATCTGTTTTTTTTTTAAAAAAAAAGGAAAAGTTTTTTCCAAATGAAATTACTTATTGTACTCAAGTAAATATACATTACTATATTAAAAAAATTTTTTATTCTATTATTCTAATCTTATTTTACTTTAACAACAGCATTCCAAAATGGGTGCATAACATAGTTGCTCAAAGGACTCGTGTCTATAGATGAGTACTGCAAAAAAAAAAAAAAAAAATGAACAATTATCATTTACTTTACTTGTGATTTATTATGAAATCTTGCAAGTGTATAATTATATTATAATTGATATACTCTATAGTATTTGATATGAAAGTTTAAGTACTCACCTTGTAATTATCGAATCCCTGTAGATGTTCAGGACCTAAATATTGTACTTCCAGTCGGCAACCCATTGTTTTAATTATAAATTATATCAATACTACTAGATTTGCGATTAAACTTAGTTTTTTTACTTATAGGAGTGTTTTTTTTTATATATTTAATTATTACATACTAGAAACTAGAACTACGAGAAAGAGAGAGGATAGGTAATGTGTAGATAATGTGCATATTTCCTATATAGTTGCTGATGATATTCGACTCGAATAATTAAAATTATTCGAAAATCGAGGATGAAAAAAAAGTGAGTTTTGATTTCTCCCGCTCGGTACTTTGCGATTGCGCTTTTAGTTTGTGTATGAGACTCATACATATGAGTGGCTTGGTTTGATATCGTGTATCATCTCGCATTTTTTTATAATTTTTCCTCGAAAAATTGGGAAAGATGATTGGAATTGGATTGGAAATTGTGAGAGGAGTCAGTGACAATAGTGAGAAAATGTAATTACATTTGTGTGTTCAAGTGTCTGTGTGTGATTTATTATTATTCTACAGAATTTCTTGAATGAAAATTTCATCAAATTTTATAGAAGAACAAGAAGAAGAAGAAGGAGGGAGGAAAATAATATACAATGTCTTCATGGGAACTTTCACAGGCACATATTAGAGGGCCTCCATTACCACATCATTCGAACAGTCCAAGTCAACATTTTCAAGCCATTCACTATCATCATGTTCAATATGGTGTTGGAGGGCTGAATCATCAAATCCAACAGCAGCAACAGCAGCAAGTGCAGCAACCAATAATTAATAATACGAATAGTAGTAACAGCGTGGTTGTACAAAATAGCAACGTGGGCCAACTACCGCCACCATATCATCATTCACCGGAGAGTCAGCAACAACACCAACAACAGCAGCAGCCTCCATCTTCGTCACCATTGTCCCAACCACCATTGAATCATCATCATCATCATCATCAACAACCATTATTAATACCGGGTCCAGCACATGCGGCTTCTCAACAACAATTACAACAGCAACAACAGCCACATTATCCACAACATTTACCACAAACACCACCCGGACACATCCATAGTCAACCTCCTCATCATAATCATCAACCACCACCACCTTTTAATTTAAAAACTACTACCAATTCTCCAAATCCAGCATTATCTGGTCCTTCCACGCCTGTACCTCACACACCTCAGGTTCGTTCAATTTCCAGTATTTTTATTTATTTATATAAAAGTACTTGAAATAATTATACTTACTGAAATCTTTAATAACAATATCGTTACGACAGTTATTTATTTTATTTTTTATGTATCCATCCTTTTTTTTAGGGTGCTCCAGGAATCAATCCTTTTAGTCCTGGAGGAGCAGGCGGAACAGAACATGACTTACCACCAGAATTATTGGCATTGGGATGGAGGAAATTTTGGAGTAAAAGAGAGAATCGATGGTATTTTTGGAATTGTTCAAATGGCGAGTCATTATGGGAAGTACCACCAATTCCCGGTCGACCGCCGCTTGGACCAGGAGGAACACCAAGTGGACATCAACTGGTAATTAATTAAATTCGAAATTTTACATTACACTATAGTAGAGGAAATACATTATATTAAAAATTGGTAATGATGAGACCGATGACGAGTCTGACCATGTCACGGTTGTTCAAATGTTTTCGCTTCTAAAGGTTTTCTTTAGAATCTGTGAAATAAAATGCGAATAACCAAATGGAATTTTATGACTGAGCATGAGGCATTTGTCTGAACCATTAAATAATTTACTAGATAGGGTGTACATTTATTTTAAAAAATGCCTTTGCTTTGATATTATTTATATAGAATACTAATTATTGGTTTTTAAAATTTAGTATTAAATATTTGGTATATGTAATTTTCCTGTGTATAAACAGTATGATCCATTAACTGATCCCCTTGGTATTCAATTGGCAAATGGTCCCCCTGCTGCTCATTTGGGTGTGAAAAGAAGAGTTTCATCTGGAGAAAACTTGGGGAACCTTCCTGTCAAAAAATTCATTTTGGCGTAAGTTGTAATTTTTTTTTGTAATAAATTTTCATTTATTTATTTGTCTTAGTTGACTCTTGATATTTTCATATTGTGAAATATTATATTTTATAGAGGTCCATGGGATTTGGAAATTTCGTCAAATGTCTATGTAACTGATGCATCTCTCCCTCAAAAACATATTCTACCACCGCATCCGGAAATTGAACAGTTCCGAGCTCAGTTAGTAGCCAAATTACGGCAATGCTACCAAACAGCATGTCATTCTCGTGAAGCAATCGACGCCCCAAAAGAATCTCTAAATAGGTACACACAAATATGTATATCTATGTAAAATAGGGTATAGAAACAATTTATATAGTACATTCAACATTATTATAAATTAAATTATTATACTCAAAGTCCAATTTGTTTTGCATTCAGGTGGTTCATTGAACAAAAAGTGACAGAGGTCAGAGGGAGTGATCCAATATTTTCTGCATGTGAAAATCCGGATGGTCAAATATCGAATATGATGCTAAGTAAGGAAATGACTTTAATAAAATAATTGTAATTCACGCATTGAAATCACTAGAGAACAATTAAATTGATTATTTATGATTTTATTAATCCCGTAAATACTACTATTATTGTATTTTTCAGAGGAGATAATGAATGACATACCCATGAAAATTGCAAAATCTCGTTTTACTGGTGATGCTAGGAAGCAATTATCCAAATTTGCAGAAGCTTGTAAAAGAACTGTAGAGACAAGGTACTTGATAAATTCACAAATTATACAATGTAGAAGTCTATATTGCATTTAAAAAACATTGTTGGCCATGATGAGAACGATGACGAGTCCGACCACATCAAATTTTGTAGAGAGGTTCCACCCCGAAGGTTTTCTTTGGTTTTATGGTGGAACGAGAATGTTCAAAATTGTGGATTATGAGCGATCCAAGGCATTTGTCTGAGCCTTTTCAATTAAATACATAATAATATATGTATAAAAAAAATTCATTTGAAAACGTACTAATAATACTGAATTATTCTTATTATTATTTTGTGAAATTTATAGGAGTACATCTAGTGAAGCCCGGAAAGTAGTTAAATGGAAAGTTGAAGAAACATTTACATGGTTGAGAGCCACACAGGGCATTTCGTACGACTTACTCCTGGAAAGACTTCAACATTTACGAGTCACCTGTCAACCACATGTACATGCGGCTGCTAAAATATCTGTTGAAGGCATTTGTAAGAAAATGAGCGTCTTATCCAAACAGTATGCGCAAAATGTGCACGATGCACATTTAAAACTTTTGGTGGACCCTGAAAATATTAAAATGCCGTCAGAAGGGGTAAGGATAATAATATGTATATTTATTTTTGTTTTATTCACGTATTTGTATTTAATTATTTATTGTTTTAAAATTCTGCTCTACATGCCATGTAAGCTTAAAAAATACATGTTTTACCAATTTTTTATTTAGGAAAAGGGAAAATTCCGATGTTATCCAGTGCAATGTGGGCCTTATCAATTTACGGAAGCAGGAAGACTCCCACCTGTCGATTTCGTACAGCCAGAAAGAGAAGTTGCTGTACTCAAATTTCGAAATGATGCTGTTCGTGTTAGTACTCAATATTTACAAAAACTAGAACAATTATATCGCTATAATTGTCTGGATGATAGAAAATTTGAGTTCTTCTTGGTCCGTTCCTACTGTCTTCTCAAACGTTATAATTCTTTTTGTGACGATTTTGCTTCCTGCCAAAGTACCCAAGGTAAATTCAATAATGTTCATTTTCATTCGATTTTATAATACAACACCTGTTTCATTTGTCATATTATAATATTCTCGTTGCCATTCTTTTTTTTTATGTATAGAATCTTTACCAGTACCAGTGTTTGAAGCAATACAAAGAAATTTTGGCGTTACTTTTGAATGTTTCTCTTCCCCGTTCAATTGTTATTTCCGTCAATATTGTTCAGCCTTTCCTGATACAGACGGATATTTTGGTTGCAGAGGAAATTTCCTAGATTTTCATCCTTTGTCTGGATCCTTTGAAATGAATCCTCCGTTTCAAGAGGATTTAATTAGTGCAGCAATTACGCACGCGGAAGAACTATTAGGTAAATGATTGTTCATAATGCATGTGTTTTGTATACGACCACTATGAAAGTCCATAATTTTATTCTATTTACATAATTTACTTATTTGGTAATGATGAGACCGATGACGAGTCTGACCATGTCACGGTTGTTCAAAAGTTTTCGCTTCTAAAGGTTTTCTTTAGAATATGTGAAATAAAATGCGAATAACCAAATGGAATTTTATGACTGAGCATGAGGCATTTGTCTGAACCATTAGATAATTACTTGTTAATAATTTGACAAAGTTTTTTTTTATTTAAGTAACTAAGTATATGAAATTTTGATATTTGGTCATTAATTAGTAGTTTTATTCTTTTAATATTTACTAGCTGGGACAAGAGAACCAATGTCATTTATTGTGTTTCTACCAGAATTTTCCGAAGAAAAAGATGATTGGGGAGTCGTTGATGTGAAAAATGAGTGGCTCAAACGAGTGGAAAGTTCTCGGTGGAAACGGAAACAAGTCACAATACCACCTTACGAACATGAAGGTCGACATGCAGCTCAGCATAATGTGGCAAAGTGAGGACTTATTTACGACAGTTTATGCATAGAGTTTTTTTTATTATTTGCTCTTGCCTCTTTTTTCTTTTGCAAATGCACGAGATGTTGGACTGTTATACATAATATTTTAATGAAAAAAAAAACGAAATCATGCTTCTTTTGTGTTGTACAGGTGTGAACATACTGTTCGAATTAGCCATGCAACTGTTGTGTTCTGGCTCCAAAATGAACCTGGATTTGAAGAGTGGCGACCAACCGAACAAAGAGTAGATGCACTCATTGATGCATACAGACCGGGTCGAGAACGAGAGAGAGACCGCCAGGACCTCTTGTCTCCCGAAAGGAAAAATCCAAATCAAGCGGATAAGATAGTTGCAGCAGCGGCAGCCGCTGCTACAGTAGTTTCAACCTAATATTTAGCCAGTTTATTTTTGCATTGCAATAGAAAGAATATCTCGCAGTTCCTCACTTTTGACTTGTTTAAACTTACTATTGTTGTTTTTGTTTGTTTTTATTTCAAACGAGATTTTTTCGTTTCAGAATGAAATAGAATCATGACTCGTGACAGTTTATCATAAAAGTACATTATACTCAATTCGCCGAAGAAAGATTTTTTTTATTTAGTGTTATTGTCGTAACTGTTATTTTTTAAATTTCCTTTTATTTGTCACTTGAAAAAAAAATTAAGTACATGAATAGAAGAGGTGGCAATTGACAATCAAAGAAAATAAAAGTCACAAGTCGTAAAGTAATACGCGTAGTCAATTAAATTATTGTTTACTTCTCTTTTTTTTTAAGTAAGAGCTTGTGTTGAAAAAATTATCTTAGTATTCTCATCACGAATTTGAAATATTTGCGTACATCCGAAAGAAACGAAAAAATAATCTGTAAACAATGTCTATTGAGCTGAGCGGATACATGGAATTAAGACAACTGAATTGCAATTTTTGAGATCTCAGGCTCCCCTAAGGAAATTAAAATGTTACAAATATATTCATTATTTTGTAAACTTAAGCCATGCCATACACAAAATATTTTATTTGTAATCATGTACACTTAAAAATATATATATTTACTAGATAATACATATTTATGAATAGGTCGTTAGTGAAATCGAGTAGTGTTTTTTTTACCTTTGAATTTTTTATTTTGGTAGTAGTTGTTGGTATTATATTAGTAGTCACTGAAATTTACTCATAACTAACCATTCGGGAATGACAGATTTTATTACGCTATAGCTATAGGCAGGTATAAATAATATATAATGTAAAAAAAAACAATTTAAGATGATGTAGTAGGTATTTTGGAACACGTAGATTAAAAATTACTTAAGTTTAATGGTGTAGGCTGTCAGGAAAAGTGTTAATTGTAAAATATGAATGAATGTTAAACGGAAGTCAGTGAGTGAGGGAATGAAACTAAAGAATAATAATTGTTATTATTGATCTCCTATAATATATTATTATACTAATCGTGAATAGTATAAATATAAAATTTAGTTACGACGACTTGTATCTATAAAGAAAAACTATGACGCCAAATAAATACGACACTAATTATTTATAACACTTAAAGAAGATATATATAAATGTATATGTATTTTTTAGTATGTTGGTCGTGGTCCTCAGACGTGTGATGACGTGAAAATAATAGTACAAAGACAAGAAAAAAAATAAGAAAAAAATTTTACTTTTGATTTTGGTATAAGTCAGTATTTCAGAACAGAAAAATAGAATCCGGAAATAAGATTGAAGCAAACTTTGGGTATTTAAAGGATAATTGTAATATTTTACAAATGTACACAATACATTCAGCTTTAATTATTATTTATGTATGATTTTATGCAATGAAGCAAAATAACAAAAGTACTTATATCTGATAATATTAATATGATAAAAAGGGGTTTTAATTTAAATGTAGTTGTAATCAGATAATGTCTATCAAATACCAATAGTATAATTAGCAATAATAACTGGACTATTGTTTGCAATAGATGTTTTAATTGCTTTATGCGATGATGGATACATGACGCAAGTATCTGACCAATAATAACCATAATATACATGCTGTAGTAGTTCATAAACAAATAACTAGAAATACTAGTAGCTTTTACGAAGTAAGTAAATAATAATAATTTATTATTACTGCTGGAAATGTATCTCTTGAAATTTCAAAATAAAAAAAAGTGAAGGGATTATTATTTAATTGAGTAAAAGAGTGTTTATACATAGACACAATATGCCTTTATTTATTGTTTAATGCTGACATTTCATAAAAAAAATTATCTTTCCCATTGTACTTACATTTTCACTCAACATTTTAATCAATTTTTACAACATGTAGCATTATTAACAATATTACATTCTAATATATTCCAGTATAAAATAGCAATCAGGTCGAGTTTTTCTAACAGTAAAGAATGACAAAAGAAATTGGTTATGTCAAGCTGCTTGTAATGAATGAATTATAATTAATGTAAATTCATGGTGTACCTCGATACGTAAGCTACAATTGCTCCTTTTGACATAATATGTTTTCTACAATAATAATACGAAAATAGAGCAACTCAATCATTCATATACACCAAGTAAATAATTTGTTTAGTAAAATAAAATAAAATTGTATTGTAGCCATTCTTATTGTATATGTATATAATATAGATTATGACTCATTATGAACATACTTTTTTCTTTGCTAAACAATACAATGATGATTAAAATTAAAGTCATGTAGTAGGCATCCTTAAGTCAAGTGTATATAGGAGCAATATTACACAAGGAAGAAAAAAGTTGTTCAGGAATTCATTGAAACAAAATACGTACAATAGTTGTCAGTAGAAGTACTGACTGAGCGTCGCTGACTTTGAATAATAATATAATATTAAAAAATTATTATTATTATAGGGTAAATAATTCTCTTTATAAATTCATCTTGCGCCCTTCCACTGAGATGGTCACGGCCCTTTCGTTCTTGTTTTGTTTCTTTTTTTCAACTAAGGCCCGAATGTGTTTATCCAATCGGGACGTTTGTTTTCTATTTGTCTGTAAAAGTTAAATAAATACACAATAAATTCAACTTGTATAGATTCATGGGTTCAGTTGTCAAAAGGTACAGCTACAAAATAAAGAATACTCACTCGGCTAATATCAACTTCACTATTCCATTTTGGTCGAACAACATAATCTTTCGTTGAAGGAATAGGTACACGTGCTCTTGGAACCCAACCTGGATCACCCGGTCTTAAAGCTCTGTAAGTAAAGTTATCAGAAAATAAATTAGTTACTATTTCAGGGTACTTTATCATAATAAACTCAGTAAGTGAGAGAGTAATAGGTTATAATTTGCTTACTGTCCTTCCCCACTGAGCGCTGAATTGATATCTTCAGGGCGACGAGAGGATGATGCATCATCAGACGTACGCCGACGCTGTATAAAAGAATACAATTACAAATATTTAAATTTCCATAATTCAAATGCATTCAGTAGTTAATATACTCATTGTCCCACTTACAAGGAATACGAGAGTTTGCGCTTAAAAAGATATCTCGTGTGTATAGTCTTTCCATAAATGGAATTATAATGTACTGACCTTTGGCATTTGTTCCAAGTCTCGCTGTTCTCTCTCCTCTTTTGACATATCTTTAAAATCTGTGGATAGGTTGAAAATTGGTCTAGCCCAATTACTAATCATCCTTCCAGCTAATGCTTTATTATTTTTGGTTTCCTTTGGATGCTTGTACAAATACATCACAGCTTTTCCTATTCCAGATTGTTTGAGTGTAGTTTGTTCAACTGAAGGAAACTGACAAAGTTGGTAAAAAAAGGAAATTAATAGTGTAATGATAATAATAATAATAATAATAATGAATAATGCATTCCTATTACTTCATCGCATCTGGATAATTTTATTTACTCACCTCAGTCAAAAGTTTGAGAATACTCTCTCGAATTGCTAGTGCCGGTAAACTTCGATCCGGCATTGGAGCCAGCCAGTCAGTTAGAATAGTTAGGACACCGTGTTCAAGAAATGCCATTTGCAAATCATGCTTTTTTAATTGTGACAAAGTACTCGGCAACATTGAAATCTTTTTCGTAGCGGGTCTTCCTTCCTTATTTAATTCACGATCCTCCTGTTATTTTAGAAATATGATGAAATGATGAATACAGGGATGAATACAAAATATCATTAAAATCATAAATAAATGTATTATTATTACCTCAGCTGCATTACGCATCTCACTCAATAATTGAGCAATTAAATCATCATTGTCATTTATAATGTCAATATCTTTTCTTTTCCTTCGTTTCGTCTGTTCACTCTTTCTCCGAGCAAGCATGACTTCAAAGTCTGACACAAAATCATCTCGATTGCGAAGTTTTTCATCATCAGAATCTCCTGAATCTGAATCCTTCTTTTCTTCTTCTTTATTCTTCTCTGCACTTCGAGAACGAGAACGGGATTTTGATTTTTCACGGGAGCCACTTCGTGACCTAGACTTTTTACGGGAACCGCTCCTTGACCTTGATCGAGACCCAGATTTTCCTCTGGAAACACTTCTTGATTTTGATTTTTGCCGAGAGCCACTTCGTGACCTGGACTTTTTACGGGAACCGCTCCTTGACCTTGATCGAGACCCAGACTTTCCTCTGGAAATACTTCTTGATTTTGATTTCTCTCGAGAGCCACTTCGTGACCTGGACTTTTTACGGGAACCGCTTCGTGACCTTGATCGAGACCCAGACTTTCCTCTGGAAACACTTCTTGATTTTGATTTCTCCCGAGATCCACTTCGTGACCTGGACTTTGATTTCTCCCGAGAACCACTTCGTGACCTGGACTTTTTACGGGAACCGCTCCTTGACCGTGATCGCGATCCAGACTTGTCCCTTGAAACACTACGTGATTTTGATTTCTCCCTAGAGACACTTCTTGATTTTGATTTCTCCCTAGAGACACTTCTTGATTTTGATTTCTCCCTAGAAACACTTCTTGATTTTGATTTCTCTCTAGAAACACTTCTAGATTTCTCTCTAGAAACACTTCTAGATTTCTCTCTAGAAACACTTCTAGATTTCTCTCTAGAAACACTTCTTGATTTTGAGTTCTCCCGAGAGCCACTTCGTGACCTGGATGTTGATTTCTCCGGGGAGCCACTATTTATAACTGTGGTAGCAAGGTCCATGATGTATATTTCTTGCACAGAAAATTCTGTGACACAGAATTAAAATAAAAAACTCAATTTTCAGAGGAATGCAACTTTTCCCGAACTTTAGCTAGCTGAAAAAAAAAATTCCTCGAATGATTTGAAAGTGAGCGCACTTGCGTTCTTTCCTTGTCACTCATTTGGCGGAGAAACTGGAGAAAGTGCGAATTTGTTTTGGAGATCTTAAAAATTGTTTGTTTTTTATCAAAAATTACGCATATATACTTATGTACTAAACGTAGTTTTCGAAAAAAAGTTTTCAGATGAAAGTAAAATTTTGATATTTGTGCAGTCGTCCTGTTTCGAACACTGTTTCATGAGCAAAACATTATCTGAAATGATGAACCTTGCCATCTATTAAATATTTACATTGCATATAATTTACATATTTTACATAGTCAAATATCAAAAATTCAGCAGAAATCATCTGGACATTATTTAATCAAAGGTATGAGGTAAGTAATTTGATGGATTCAGTCAGCTTTTTTAGTACAATATAATACATTATATAATAACGTTCGTCTATTTTTTTTGTTTGTTTATCAGGAGAGGAAAAAAATTCTTAAAGAAAAAGTGACCAACTTGAAATATATATAAATATATATATACAGACAACAAAGAGAGCTAGAAGAGTCCTTCAACCATAATTGCTGTTTTAAGTAGGATAAGTGAGAAACAAAACGAAAAAAAGAATATCAACTTAAATAAGCCTACGCATATATACCACAAATTGTGGTCCAC
>JAIUND010001404.1:0-36288 GCA_034699125.1 Gisinianus flammeolus | reverse complement strand
AGGAATCAGAAAATACGAAGGATTATCCATCCATTCGTTTTTCGTCTCGTGAATTTCTCTCTAAAACTCCTCCCTTTCAAACAATCAAATTCTTTCTTAATTTAAACACAATTTCATTTGACCTTTGATAAATTTGGCCTGGACAGATAGATAAAATGTAGGCAAGTAATCACCTTCTTCATCTATAGCACTATTTCGATGATGAAAGAACGCTTGTTCTTTCATCATCGAAATCGTTCACCATCATGTCCGCTGTCGGCTCAAACTCCTCATCTACAGGACATCCTCCTTTTTGGGACTGCAAATTCATATATGAATGTTTGAGTTTCTATTTTATTATCCCATATATACATATACATATACAAACATGGAAATAATTTAACATTTTCGTAATGAACATAGTCTTTATGCTACTTTACCTTTAATTTAACTTCCACTTCAGGACTATTGGGTGCCGGCTCCATGCCGAAGCCTGTGGAAACAGAATAAAAAGGTAATGTACTGTCATTATTATAAATTATAATGACTAGAATTGGATTACGCATACATGCATATTTAGACTCTCAAATGATTATACTATTAAATGTAGTAAATATTAGATAATGATCATTATAAGTACTTTTAGAAGTAAACAATTCAAATGGATTTGGCCCGAATTTTTTTTGTAGGTAGTCCAAATGCATGTAAACAATTTTTAAATGGGGAGTTTAAAAGTGATTTCCTTGTTTGACCTCTGGAGGTCACCAAAATTCGAAAAAGGTTTTCGTAGAGCGTCAAGTAAAAGCCAACAAAATCCGGAATTCTATGCTCATCAACGTTTGTTAAGCGACTTGACCACATTTCTCAACGGTTTGACCCGTTGACCTCAGGTAAAGTTCTGAAAAAGGTCAAAACCCAAAATGGTCGTCGGAGGTCAACCCGCTGACAAATGGGGTAAAATCGCTTTGTAAACGTCAATGAACATAAAACTCTGGTCGCTTTCTTCAATGGGGCTACAACGAAGCTGAAAACAATTTTTTTTTTCATGCCAATTATAATAATTTGTGTGTGCGTCTTTTTCCAGTTTCTAAAAAGCAGTGAATAGATTTTGTCATGCAAAAGTTATATGCGTATTCTATAGAAGGCTTTTGAAATGTTAATTACTGTTTCCTTTTATCTAATGGAGATTTATACAGATATACATTTTTACACTGGAAAAATGATATTTTCTAGTAGATCACTGGACAGACAAAATATGAAGGTATACATTCACTTTGAATCAATATTTTGTTTGTTTTTGTTTTCAACATACATTATATGCATTTCATTTATTGTCTAAGATTTTTCAGAATGACATGTTGAGCCGTGTACATTTACATATGTATTATGTCTCGTTTGATAGCTCAAAGTCGTAAAGATCACTGAAAGAAAAGAGAATTACAAGAAAAAACGAAAACATTTTCAGTTGTTTTACTCAGTAAGTGAAAGCTGTATGTATATTAACTTGTATGTATGACATCCGTTTTCTACCGTGTTCATTCAACTATATATTATATGACACGATTTTCTCCCCACTGTTTAGACTCTAAACTTTAGAGAAGTATAAGAAAGAAGATTTTTTATATATATAATCATACATAACCCGCATAGTAAACATATATATATATATTATTTATATAATTTCTTTTTCAAATTTATATATCTGACAACCAGCAGCTTTCTTTTTTATTTTAATAATAATAATTTCGGACTCACCATATCATTATTTTAAAACGTATATATAATGGTTCAAAATGTTAATAAGAATAATTAAATGACAATAAACTTGGAGAATACTTTTTTAATATATAAACCAGACTTCTCCACAGGGTAAATATTTCTCTTTTTTTGTTGTAAATGCATTTCGCATGTAATTGATGGAACTTTCACTATATTATAGTGAAAGTTTGTATATAATATACAAAAAAATAGAAATTCTACTACAGGTGTGAACATATTCTCTCGGCTTCCTCAGAAAAATTAAGGGAATAAAATGATTATTAAGTTTTAAATTATAATGAAAGTCTTTTGGCTTCAATAACTGGTTTTAAAATCATATTTAACCGATTAAAAATAAAATCATTACAATTTTAGGAAGGAATATATTATATATTTATGTACTTTGAGAAATGAGATAACAAAAAAAAATTACGACTACTATTCATCAGCAATGTAATTTTAAAAACTATTACAGAAGTTTTTTTTTTTCGTTTTCATTTTTCACATGAAAATGAAAACATTTACAAATAAAAATTCTTTGCTAAACATCACAGAAATACTTTTTCTTTTCTTCTTCTTAAAATAAGGCTTAATTAATAGTTAAATAGTTACACGATTCAATCGCTTTTTCTGCTCGACTGATAAAATTCTTTCTTAAAAATTTGGTATTGCAAATACGTTTTTTTTAAATATATATTTAGGAGGTTTGTTTTCAAACTTTTCGGGAGGATAAGGGAGAGAAACTCTCTCCCTTCCCCTCCCATCATTAAATTATGTATATAAAATTTAAAACTTAAATCCCCCTCGGTATTTAAGGTGAATTGAATAGGTAAACAATTTCGAATGCAAAGAATAATAGACCAGTTCCAATGAGGTCACCAAGAGCCGTCAGGTACGGGATAGTCGATGTGTCCGGATCCAGCTTCTTAGTCCATAGCCAATTAATTAAAAGTTGAGCGATATAAAGCAGAAATCCCACCTATATTTATACACGTTTCATTTTGAATTAAATTTCGAATATACGGATTAATCATTCACAAAAGTCTTTTCAGTTGTAGATGACAGGTGACGAGGACATTACCTGAATTACGGCAGCACCCAAATAAACGCTAAGAAAAAGGATTGAATACTGGGATTCGTCGCCGGAAACAAAATGAGTGACTGTGGCAAAAATCAAGTGCCCTGGAACCACAATACCAAGTAAAACACGAGCTGCTGTTGAGTCCACACCTAAAACATATAAAAAAATAAGACAAGAAACATATATAAACAGTCCAGAACATGTTTGAAATGAACATGGGTATAATACATGTTGACAAAAGAAAGTTGACGAACCCATCCTAAAGAAGACGGTCCAAGGAGAAACCCAAATTTGATTTGGAGCTCCTGGAAGTTTGCCAGGAAGTTGGCCCATTACGCAATCTCGATGGAGTGATGTAGAGATTCGACTGGCTTGAACGGATACCAAGTTACCACCGACCCCATTGATGACTGGCTGGTAAAGCTCAAGTCCCACAAATTTAGTTGACGCCAATTCCAATATCATTCCTCCTCCACTATTTAACAAAATAAATTTTATGTCATTCTAATTAGGGCGTTCTGCATATACTTATTTGGACGATGGCTGGATAATTTGTCCGCAATTGTATACCTGCTAATGAGCATTGCAGTGAGTACAGGAGGCCACCCTGTGATGAGAACCTTTTTCGTATATTCGTTTTTGTGAGAAATCCAAATCCACAATGGAGTAACTAGAATATAAGCACCAATGATGGAAGGAGAAAGCCAAGCCTTCGAATCTAGAAATGCATTCAAATATTATTCATTCAAAATATTCCTTCTCCGAATTAAAGCAGACATTTTTTTTTCAATTTCTCTCCGCAGCACTTACCAAGTTCTTCGTAGAGAATACTTCCGAGCCAAGCCAATAGTCCAAGAGTTGTTACATCTCCTATTTAATCAAGAAAAAGCAAACGTTCATATGCTCATGAAAAATCAGTATGTACTGCTATAGTAAAAAAAATTACATAATCATTCATCGAAAAAAAAGTACATTGAAACTTACCCAAGCTAGCAGCAATTGGTGTTGCAATATTATCCGGATTGATGTTCAGTTTTTTTGAAAGCACTATCACTGCAACCATGAGGACTCCTGAGAAATTCCAAAAAGATTATGGTTGTGGAAATGTTTCTAAAAGGGAATTCATTGATGAATTACAACTGAAAATTGTCTGTACATATATGTCTATTTACCGAGAGCACAAGATGCGATAGCGGCTGTCAACATGCTGCTTGCACAAAGAAGAAAAGCATTTTCTAGAATAAATTCTCTCTTTGTTGTCAATCCCATGATTATTGCGACGACGGATGCCAAAAATCCGACAACGATAGCTTGAACTTGTGTAAGAGAAAGATTCCCAGCACAAATATGCCACTGATTTTGTGGAGTGTCCATATGTCCCAAATTTGCATGAGTGGACAGACGGGATGCTAACGTCATTTCCAAATTCCCTTTCAATCCCAGCAGTGGTGTGACCAAAACTAGAAATTCCGGTACTTCTTTGAAAACTCTCCATTCCTACAGGCAAAGATCAGTACACACATCATAAATTAACTGCACACTCCACGTACAATAATTTGATTAAAACTGTCGAGGGATTTGAGCGTGTGGGTAGAGTTTTGAAGTGAAAGTAAATAAATAAATAATTCACCTTGACTTGATCGAGTATAATTCCTGCCCCGACCATCCCAAGGCCAGCAATGATGAACGGAATGCAAACTTGAGCAAAAATAGTCAGCCATGATTCTTTGTGCTCATCTGGGATTAGAGACTCTCGAGAGTCTCTGGATCTCATCCCATTTTGTAGTTTTGGTGTAGAATCCGAACCATGAAGTCCCACGACAATATCCGAGGGAGACACTTGAGTGGGTACTTCCACAAATGTGTGATTGATGGGTGGTGTGATGGTGAAAACTGGCTTTCCGTTTCCGTTTGCCATGGCTAGAACGGACTTTTCCAAGGAGTCCTCGGGATTCAAACTTTGTGACCCGTCCTCAAATTTATGGTGCTTTGTGTCCACCTCTGCTTTGCTGGTATAATCTTGGATTTCCAGTAGCATCTCGTGCAATACGGCTGCTTTAACCCTGTCAACATTTAAAAAAAAAACATATTATATAACAACAATCAACTGAATACTCAATATATGATGATGATCCATCGTTTGTACTTATATACACAAGCATATATTATATATGTGTATGTGTATAATGGATATTATTTTTACTCATGTTACACACTGTGAATAATATTTTACAACTGGAACGACATTTTTAATAATTTGAGAGATGAGAAAACGTGTGGTCAGCCGACATTGAGAGAGAGAGAGAGTAAAAGGGAATTAGGGACATTTCTATATACAGTGTAATAATTATTTGAGGAGTTACCCTCTAATTAGAGTTAGACAATGGTAATGGACGTGTCATGTGAAAAGCTCTTTGGTATATACGACATTAATTCCCATGTTTTTGTCATCATAGTGAATATATAGTGTTGTCCTTGAGCAAGGTATTACTAACTAATTGCTCACATTTTATTAGTACTTCTACTTACAACCATCTTTAATGCGTACGATACATGAACGTGTGAATACATTCAGTTTTATTACGTGTACTACATATACGTACATATTCTCTATCACTATATACAGCTGACTCCCAGGTGATCCAAATAATGCAAAATAAAAATGCAAATGTCAAGTTCAAAACCCATCTATAATAATCATGTGAAACATTTATAAGCAGCAACGAGCATACACGATGACAATATCATCATTAAACGAGAGAAAAATACTTGTAATTCAGTTGCTGAATCGGTTCATCTTTCAAGATTCACATTTTTTTTAGCCGCTAATTATTGTTTATATTGTTTAAAATTCTATTATTTACACTACACAAAATGTTTCAAGTAGAAGCAGAAGGGGGAAAAACCAATTATTTTTTAGTTTTCCTTATTCTGTATTCATGCTCATCCAAATCCAAATCAAGTGGAAAAAAAGAACGAAAAGGGAAAAAACATTTACAGATATATATGTACAACCATGCGAGATCAAACTTACCATTCAGGTTTGCTCGACTCGCCCGCCTGGATAGATCCATATTAAAAGAGAAAACCAATATATACATGCAAAAGTCAACTCATAGTTTAAGTACATGTTTACCAAGAAATTTAGATATTAAATTGAACCAATTTCATTTAGTATCTCTAGCTGATGTTTCGTACACTATACGCCTTTCAAAGTTAAGTATATAATCATTCAATCTTCAAAATCTAGTATATTTAATCTACATACTAATATATACCATTCATGTAAATCATGTAAGTAAATATGTATTTACATTTTCAATGTCTAAATCCATTCTCTCCAAGCTAAAGATGTCGTAATTAAATTAGTTTCAAATTAGTGCCTATACTAATAAAAATATATACGTTATAGAGTGGCTGACTATTCTATACATAGTTGAGTTTTGAGTAGTGAAAATGGACATTGATTCTTTAGTGTACAGATAGTGACTAAAAAAAATCCGGTCCCAAATTCCGCCTCATATAATTTAAAACCCCCCATTTTTTTATTCATTCAAACATTTTACACTCTCTCTCAAAATTTGATATGGTCAGTGACCCTTTTGGTCTCCAATGCTGAAACAATCTCGGACAGGAGCTGTTGGAAAATCAATTGTATATATGCAGACAGGTGAATGAGATGAACAAATGAAAAAACAACGGAACGATTGAAATAAATCCTTGGCTAAATTTTTTAATTAGATTGAGAGGAAGGTGTGACTTCACTCTTTCAAGGTGTACATATATCTTAGATATGAAAAACTATGTTTTATTATGTAATACAGCAGATGATAAGAAGCGAGTCATGTTTTTCAAAAGTAACATGATATACCCAACTGAAAAGAGATTGAAATCATAACCGTCTCGGCACTAATTGAATTTAGTAGAAATTAATAATATATCTAGAGGAATCATTGATAAAGTACACTCTGCACTCTGTCAATTTAATCCTTCTAAATTTTCCACTGGTTACTTTTGTTTCTCCTTTCCCATTTTCACCTTCAACCTCACTTAATCAGAGGTAATAAAACGATTTCCTGGATTTAATGGCATTGTATGGATTCCGAGATATATATAGAAATGAAATAAAATGGAAAAGCTAACATCAATCTTTACACTCATCAACGCTGCTGCTATACTGCTGTTTTTGCTTCTACGTGTGCCAATCAAAGCCATCACTAAAGTTTGAATATATTTAAATTATAATAAATTATACATGTATAAATAGACCTGAACATATTTTATCAAGTGATTGTATATGCACTAAAACTCTTGACGCCGCATCAACTGCAAACTACAATTGTCCAGTAAAAAGTAGTTATTTTCAATTGAGCATATAAAGTCGCCGCATGCTCCAACTAAAGTACTAATCGGACACATTCTGACTTTGTTTTCAAATTATTGCATAATTTTCAAGATTTTCCACATACTGAAAATTGAAACTGAAAAGTTCCTACGATACTAGTTCAGAATTTAAAATGTAGTACATGAGATATTTGAGGGAAACAAACGTTTGAAATGAGTGTGATTCTAGATTTTTACATTTGTATGTATTTGTGTAAATGGCTAAAAAAAGTCTTTTGGGAATCAAATAAACACAATGTGAACGTGTTTTAATATTTTAATGGCAGTGTTAACAAGATTGCTTGTCATCTCTCGTTTCAATGTGTGTACTGCTTGCGAACTGAGTGGCTATTGCAATTATCTGCCTATAGGTATATCGGATCATAGATCCTGTACGAAAACTTGATATTCTTTACTTCAAGATTATGAGTACATATACAGAGATGAAGTAGGCGAAGATAGCCAGCTCAAAGACTTAAATACAGATCCAAACAAATGCACACACACACACATGTCGACCATATTTTCTCAAAAACTAAAACCATGGAATGTGGAAAAACTCCAAAGATATATAGCAAGGGAGGAATGGAATAATAAATAAGTAATTACTACTCCTGTTCACTCTCGTGAAGATACAAAACTTCATCTTCTCTCATTTATATTTTAAGGAAGTGTTCAAGTAAGTACCTACATATATTGGAAATTAGTTACATGCAGTTCTCAATCTCAAGGACGGAGTAAATCGGTATGTATAAGTATGTGCCTATACATAAGATGTAGGGAGGAATCTTCGTAAACTCTGTACTTTATTCCTGCTTTGCTTGTTCATGATTTAGAATTTTCAAGTCATTAAAAAACTACTCAGTAAACTCGGCAGTTTTCTTATGGAAAATGTGCACAATCATCAATCTCATTCTTATTTTATTAAAAAAAAAAATTCTTGAAATCTTTCACAAAAATTGTTTTACCGGCAGAAGCCGCCGCTTTGACCGAGTTTCCGTGGCCGGTGCCTCATGAAAAAATTCCGAGTGGCACAGAGGATGAGAGAAAAGTGAATTGAACTATAAATGCATGGACTGTGCAGTTGAGCTGCACAACACACACCCTATATGTACACCCACAAACACGTGTGAAATGTAACTTAAGATGTGTGTTACATGTTATTTTTGTCAAAGGATCGATATGGCTTTGGATGAGAAGAGAAATGGTGGAAAATTCCACCCGAGGAGTCAAACTTGTTTGTATAATAAACTCTCCTATCTACTTTTTTGAGTTGGCTCAATACACATATGCACACACATTTCACGGGTACACTTAATTCCTTTTAAATACTGCACTGTCAATTAATTGAAAGGTTAGAGCGTATAGAAAAAATATTCTAACCCATTAATAAGTATACTCTATATTATTATAATTATTTGAAAATTAGAATGATACTGCACAATCCAATCCTTTTCCTCTTTCTCTCTGTACATAAAGTGTGTGTAATTATGTACACACAGTCTAAATCGAAATGAGTTGCAGTAATCAAATAATATTAAACCTCATTGAGAGCTCTCCTAACAATAATAATAAAAAACGAGGTTTTACTGTTGGACTGTTTTTGGCTCTTGATAAACATACAAGACCGTTTATGACATTGTTTTTCATTGTGATAGTTCATGGCTCTAATGTTGCTACTTTTATTATTGTCAAAAGCTCGTCAAGGCATACAAGTATAAATACATATAAATATAATGGCTTAAATACTATCGACTGTTATTGTCAGTATTGGATACGCATGTCACACGATTCTATCACACTTAAATGTATACGTAATAATAAGTTAATAATATCGGATATGATGGAAATGCTCAGGGCAGAGTATTTGTATTTGTACAGAGAGATATATAGTCAAGGCTTTTTCACAATCTACGAGACATTCCTTCAATGTATAATTATAACTCATCATCATCATCCATGAAACTCTCGTTATAATATATTATGTGCTCATAATTCTAAATCTAGATTACACACTCATTTCAACCGTATAGATTTGGCAAATTCCTTTGAAATAATTGATGGTCAATATCTCATCGCTGGAAAAATAACTGGGAATGTGTCATTTTCCGTTAAAATACCTTGCGTCCTTATGTAATCATGAATGATGGATTTACAATCTTTTCAGGTAATACTGACATCATTTAGAGATTGACTGATTTTTAAACTGGAGTAGCTATCATAAGGATTTATTTTGACAAACTTTTCATCTTGTATAGACATTCACAATTGAAAACTCAAACTTAATCGACAATTTCTTGTAGTGTCTATGATTGCTACAAATATTAGTTTAACTGTGGTCATTGAACGGATGAAGAAGAATGCATTTTACTCTTCTCAATGTCGATACAAATCGTTTTGAGTTTACATTGCGGTTTCAACATGTGTAAGTACATATTTGGACACTTACAATCCCAACTGAAGACTGTATTCAGTCGTCAGTGCCGACAGTTAAAACTACAGAACGTTTTAATGTCGAACAAAGGTAAAAAAAAAACTGAAATACTGTACAACGTTTCCACTTGCAATAATCTGCTAGTGTCAGTGCATAGCCCGTTTTTTTCTCGTCGTAATTGCAACGTATTCCCGATACGCATTTTTTTTAGATATGTATCGTAGTAAATACAATATCAAATTGCAAAAAGGCTTTATAAAAACCGATTGATATTCAATACATCAATTAATTAACCTTATTTTACTTTCATATTTAATAGTTTTGTGTCCTCCATGAAAAACGATACAGGATATTAACTCAACAGTCAAGATATTCTATTCAAGACTGTTATTATTGGTATATAGACTGTGACGATTTCTCATTTCTTTGAATTATTGCTGGATGATGAAATGATGACGTATTGCATATGGAGGGGGGACTCTTCTTTTTTTTAAAGCTTGGCAATGGTGATGATATTTATACATACAGTTACTATGCAGACATCTTGGAAATCTGCTTGCCAATCCTATATAGCCAGAGCCCATGAGAGTTGCTCAGAGAGTTTTGAGTTTTGATCAAGTTCTATAAAAGCTCGCACGACATTGTTTACAAAAATAAGTTTGAAAAACAAATAAACGCCTGTGAGCTATCATATTGTGAAAATACAGATGGAAGATTGTACACATTTTATCTATTATATATATACCTACACAACTATACAACTAAATGAAACATGTACGATATGTAGTCATGAATACAGCGTCTGTAATAGCCGTGTTTATCGTACTGCGTCTTCACTTGAACTTCAAAATTTTACCAATGACAATGAGAGAGTTTATCTCCGAAACCTATATGGTGGCAATTGGTATGATAATCCTTCATAAAATAATCCTCATCATTCTCTATATATTATATTATATATACACGAGCTCATTTTACACATTGACATTGGTTCATGTACCCTTAAACATTTTCATGTAATTCTATTACTAACCACAACTCGATGACTCGAACGTCTCGAACAATCGTAGGTATCAACATTCTATTATCGCTAGAATTTCAGCATTAAAAAACCATATGGATATTTTCCGTCTTCGTATACATGTATGTGTGTGTAATTGTTGCATATTGTACAAAAGACACAGATTAATCATTGATACACAGTGTTCTAGTAAAAAGAAAATGAGAACAGCTCACTTCAAACTTAACTCCTTTATCAAGGAGAAAAACGCGTTTCCTCAATGCGAATCGGGGAGCAGTTAATGGGAGAAAAATAAAAAGACACGGTTTTTAGAGTTTGCAGTTCTACTATGTATGTACTTACTACTACAATACCCGGCTACAGACACAGGACACACACGACAATAGCATTAATATTAAATGCACCTATACATTCTGTACATACGTAAAAAACTACTCCATTGGGAACTTTGTTATCAAACATCGGCCCAATAACCTAGAAAAAACTCTTTTCTTTCTCTATACAGATATTTTCCATTTCCCCAGTACGTACGAAATTCCTTTCGGGAGCAAGAGCAAATTACAAACTCTAACTCTGCACATTTTAATCCACATTTTGATACAGTGACTCCGACTGAATATCACCAAAGTGTTTTTTTTGTCTGTCTTGTCTAGCCTATAGAATATTTTATATTTGCAGTACACTATTTTGGGTAATAAATGTACATAGTCAACGTTTTTCCTATGAGGACAGAGAATTACTATTACGACAGCTATTATTATTATTGCTCTGTTATTGCTAAGCTTGGCTTGTACGATAACTGAATGGATTTCCATTTCTAAATCATTCCATTGGCCCTTTAAAGATTAACAAGGAATATCAGAATTATTATACTAAACCAAAGTCCAAGTATGAAGTAACATTTTACGTAACTTATTTCGTGTAAGAACATGCAGGTATGACTAATGTCTACACCACCAGATAATGAGTATAGTCAAACTCAATGAGGAGATTCGAGATTGGTCGAACATATTACTTATTTTAAAGTTTTGTGGCATCCAGAGAGAAAGAGAGAGAGAGAGAGAGAGAGAGAGAGAGAGAGAGAGAGAGGAAAATGGGTGCAAATGAATATCGTAATACAATACGAGACTAAACTGTATAATAAAATATTTCAAGCACTCTTATTTTCGTTTTTTGACTTGAGACAATACAAAGGGGGAAATTTTAAGAGCCTCTCTGCATTTCAGTGCTTAGTATAATAATAAGAATAATGGAGAATGGAGTACATGAACTGTAAAAAAAAGTGCACCGACTCGACATAAAATAATAATAATAGTATCGTATATTTATATGATTCATGCATGTATAGTTAGTAGCTAGGTATCTACTCTGTATCTACATATTATGATATTACTGTCTAAGCAATGCAGAGTATTTATGGAGTTTTGAAGGGATCAAAAGGATCAAGAGACGGAAGGGAAGGATGAGAAAAACATTTTATCTTTGAAGATTCTCTGTCTCTCTCTCTCTCTCCACACTCGTTCATGTCTGTATCATCTAATACTTGACTTTGCAATGCTACAATATGTACTATAATAACAAGGTCAGGGAAATGTTCTGGGTTGGAGACAAAAGAAAATTGAAAGTTTGCAAGTAATTCTTTGAACTTTGAATCCACATTATAAAACTACATGACACGTGTCCATATATATGTAGATTAGACATATGTAAGCATTGCCAAACTCACTGTATAGTAGTTCTAGTTGCAAAATACCGAATTTAAATGAAATCAATATAGAAATAACGGGACACCTTTTGCAATTTATAACACATGTGCTTGTATAACACGACTATACATATATAATATATGTATAGTCGTTATTCTGTAAATTGTAGATATTTAATGCAAATATTAAATTTGAATATTCCTTGTCTGTTTTCTCAACTTGAAAAAATAATTAGTACAAATATCATAATTATAGTTTGGGAGAAACATGAGTAAAATTGTAGAATATTGTATCACAAGTTGGAAAACCAGACAGAGACAATTCTATGTAGAACTATAGACATATAGGACGTTATAATAATGTAAATATTTTATATATAGGTTTCACATTTCGAACTCACTCTCTCAAGTACACATACACACACAGACACACACACAAACTCTCACGCAGCTTACTGAATCTGAGAAAAATATAAAGTGACTAAAATCTTAAATATAGACCGAGTATAAGTATATTATAGTCAGTTGGAGTTGTGTGTGAAAGGTGATTGATCAGTGATGGGGACTTACCATGAGGGTAATGATGGAATATTGACGAAGGAGATACGATCAGTATCACTGTAAGGGCACAGGTTACATTTTTAAAGTAATTTGACGGAAGAACAGAGGGATTCGCTCGCAATCCGTGCGGGCTTCCCAAACTCTAAACAGGAAAAGAACGACTTGAGAAAATGCGAGAGCTCTCCTTCCCTTCCACACCACCAACACCAAGCAAGAAGTATGTACATACATTAGTAGGTAGGTATATAGATAGAGAAGAGAAAAAAAACCAGACATGTGAACCAAAGAGGCAGTCTCAAACTTATTCCGTCGTCATTCACGTCATATATCCCCATCATTTGACTCATACATATTTTCTTCCCTTATACATATATTCAAACCAAGAGAAACATACACATAGACAAGGTACTGACATATACCTATATATATAATATACAGAGTTGGGATTTGCTTATGCTTTGCGAGAGTGAGCAGAAATGTTCTAGGTTCCATAGTCAGTATCTGTATACCTAGCTACTACCCGGACTCCATTTTCATCACAGTACACTCATGTACTATGGAAGTATGTACATATATGTGCAAGGGAAAAAAGTGCAGGCGAAAATAGAGTTGAACAGCAAAGCGCACACTCCCGGGCCGTCTCGGCTCAATGTCCCAACTTTACATGTATATATATGTCACACTCAATGTGCACATATATACAAATACAAATATACAATCAACCGAGTTATTAACGATAAGTCAATGAAACAAAATGTGTATATATATACATAGGTATACTTATATTTTCCTCACATACAGATTCTAGTTTCGCTTTGCTTGTCCCTGATTCCAACTGTTTTTCGGGGTACTATAACTAAACTACAATACAAACTCGGTGCTACTTTTGCAACCAAATGCAATGCTGAATTCACTGGATTTTTTCATGTACCTATTACGTGTGTACAAACGTTTTTTTTTTGGACCTTACCTAATACTTCGCTGAACACAGTCTTGTTTTCTGCTCATCCCATTCCGTGTGTTACATTTTCCCTTTGACCAATGACGTTTTATCTTTTCTTCCTCTTTTTTATTGTGACCATGCAAATACCAATACACAAGTTTGTTTACATTTACCGTCAATTTGTGTCGTAGTTAGTGAGTGCACATTTTTTGATACCTTTTCACATTTTATTTATATGTAAGTAAGTACGTATACAGATTTAACCCCGGATGATTTTATTTGGCCCCTTTTTGTTCGCTTGTTGTGTTGTTTGATCTATATATTTATGGAGAAAATCCGCACATACGCTCATCATTTCATGTGTTTTAATTGCAAACCGGAACACAGATCTGTCTACATAATATATCTATAGATTATTTATCGTATTTATAAGTAGGTAGATAGAGCAAACGTATTATTTTCTAAATTGATAAAATTTCATCATCCTACTTTGTCAATACATAAGTATACCCTGATGCCTTCCTTTGTTTTTCTATCCGCGTGTATACGTACATATGTTGGTACAGATGGGAAATGTGCTGAAATTAAACGTTTGTAAATCTTTAGCAAATAAATCCTGCATTACATATATATAGTTTTGTGACTATGTATATAATACATTTTATATTGCAAAACAAAACATTTATGTACAAGTTACACACGTGTGTGCTTCATTGTTCATAATATACTTCCACTCATATCGTCAGTCTTAAATAATAAATCGATTTCCACGATGAATAATCTCTGAGTTGGTTTCGGTTATTCAACATGATCATGATCATGAATGACTGTCTCTGGCTATATGTGGGGTAATTCTCAATTTTCTCAGAGTTTTGTCTGAGTAATCAAACAGGGAAAACCACACACACATATCAATATGGACATGTTCCATGGTCAAGCGAGCAATCGAAACTTTTCATAACAGAAATATGTGCGTATTAATTATATTGTCGCCTAATAAAACTCACAATCAGTCATTTCTTCTAAGTACAAAGTATGTACGTATGTATATACATGCGACGAAAACGAATATGACGACGACCATGATGTGATTACCCAAGAGAGAATCGGATACACGACACTTTCAGATTCCAGACTGTACATAAAGATAGAGAAAAGATATATATAGGGGTCAACAAAAACTGTTAGCTGCTCTACAGACAATAAAATAAAAATGAAATAAAATGTTCAACTCTCATTTAACTCCTATTCCTATATCTTGTACTTTCAAGATGTACAGAGAAAAGAAATTCTGTTAAAGAGTTTGTCAGTACGCCATTTTTTATTCTTTTTTCAAAGGGAGAGGGAGAGAGAGAGAGAGAGAAAGATGTTTTGAAATGATAATTTAATTTTCGTAAAGGACTTTATAAATTTTATTTAGTCTATGCCAAAGAGATATCGGCTTGGATTTAATCAAAAGCACCGACAGGTCATAAAGATGCAATGTGAGATGACCCCTTTTGACCCGGGATGCCCCACATAAAGGGAAAATGAAGGGATGTACGAAGTGTAAGGATCAAAAATCAAAAGCTCTGCATAGAAACATTAGAATACAAATCGTCGTCTAACATGCAAAACCTCGTAACTTCTTTTTTGGGCTCCTCCTCCTTCATAATAGAAAATCACATATTAGGCTCCGTCCCCTCAAAAAGTTACGAGGTTTTGCATTTAGCCAAAAAAAAAGTTACGATGTTTTGCATATTAGACGACGAAATGATATTTGCAATCTGTTTGCTATTGGCAAAGTAATTATATACACACATTCACATGACACTACACAGGACACGGCTTCACATTCACAGTTTAGCAAATAAGTGGAGACAACAACTCATTCACCACATCGTCATAATGTAATGATGGTGTCAATAAATGATAAATGCGATATGGGATATTATTTCATTTCCTTTTTCGTGTGCCCACAACACACAGCAGCGAGTGGATTTGTATTATTATGAAAACACAAATGCACGTAAAAAAAACAAAATTCTAATTCACTGTCGAGAGGCGCCTCAGTGGTGAGAAAACAATTAAAACACACAGCTCTGCAAATACATAAATAAAGTATTTAAATAGGACGAAAATTTGACATGTTTGTAGTCACTATAATATAGTAGTGACTACTATAGTAGTCATACAATAAAATGTACATAATAGGCAAATTATGATGATGATGATTTTTGATGATCTAATGATTTAGTAATCGTGTGCAGTTGAATGACGTCTTTGATCTATATATCGACAATTTTAAAATATTTATCTGTATATGTACCACAATTCCAGAACATTCATCGTTAACATTCTGAGCGTTTGTATAATAATTACCCAAGCAATTATATTTCACATGGGGAATCCTGAATTCTCTCATGAAATGAAGATTCGATTCCGTACGTGAAAAAATGAGGAAAAATTATTGTATATGTACATAGTAGATAAAAGTACACACGTGCAAATGTGTGGAAATGATATTCTATCTGTATATAATATCTTTTGTCCTTTTTTTCACCAAAATTACTATAGGGCTTGGGGCATTTGCATTTCAGCTAGTGTTTCAAATTCAATAGCTTGATTTAATCACATACATATTACAAATAAAAAACGAAATATTACCTTTTTGTTAATAATAAGACGACTTCTCCAGTAGCTCTAAATTTTTATGGCTTTTCACATTGTACTTTTTTGCTTACAAAAACAATGGGACTCGTCATTAGATGCGTGTTGTATAACATATGTTATTTAATGTGAAGAATCATTCGACCTTAAGAACAATGAGTTTTTAAAAAACTCATCTTGGATTTTCTTATGGGAAAACCTGAAAAACTATTATTAGGATTCCTTTTTTTTTATGTACGTTAGTACGTTCACATTTTAAATGTGTCGGGTCATTAAAAGTATAGGAAAATTCATGGACTCTGTTATGTTGTATAGTTCGCATATATATTTTATTGCATTACAAATTGCAATTTTAGAATTCTACTTTTAAGATTTCTATCGATTTGCAATTTTCCAAGTGAGTACATACTTTGTACTTATATACTGAATACGCCACGGAACTGACGGAACATTAATTTTGAGAAATGGAAATCAGATGTTATATTGTATATTTGATTACATTTTCTATTTTCTCATGCATGTGGGATTCCATTCGATAGTGAAGATAATTTAATAAAGTTGTTGTTTGCTGCAAAAGCAAATTTCCGCACACGTAACTAAATACTATTGATTTACAGTTTCACACCTATTCAAGCCATGATTACATGTACATACATACATACATAAGTACATAAGTATACTCAAGCCCTTGTGAAAAAACGTGTTGAGTCGGGAGCTATGCAAGCAAAAAATATTACAATTCAATATTATAAATAAATAAAAAACCTGTTTCGTTTCGCTTTATACATACAGATACTGTGTATAGTAATTTAAGTTTTTTTTTTTTAGTAAAAAAAAAAAATATTATGAAATTGAATAAGTAATAAAATGAATGACATGAATGAGCGGAAAATGCAATGAGTTTTAGACTGTGAGTCATTTTTATTTGGAATCTTCAAAATAAATTGCATTTTCTCTCAGGATAATTGGAATAGTTGTTGAATGGATAAAAATATTGGAATTGACGATGGAGACTGGCAGGGGCCGCGGAACGTTTTTCAATCAGGGGTAACAAAATTTAAAATTCCTTTTTATCTAGTGCAAGTTGATTTTTCCCTCGATTTTATCTAGTGCAAGCTCAATTTTTTTTGCTTTTTAATCTACTGTTAGTTGAGAAAATTTTCTAGTTTATCAGGTTGTAGTTTCAAAAATTGTTTTGGTTTTGGAAAACTACCTGAAAATAAAAGGAACTGGCGAGCGAAGCGAGCTAAAATTTTGAAAAAGTACTAATTTTTCTTCGAAACCCCAATCGAGGGTCAGCTATTGTCACCCCTGCCAAAAAAACTGGGGTGACATTGTCACGCTGTCACCCCGGGTTCCGCGGCCACTGGAGACTGGTAATGATATGAAGGATTAAATTCAGACATTCGGGTTGCAAACCAAAAAAGGTGTGTGTGTACGTACAAATCACGTGTGAAGACCATGCTGAAATACTGACTTTTGTAAACCAAGGGGAAAATACTCGACACATACCTTTTCACATGTTCTATTTTTTAATGAACAATCACTTGTTGACTCTCTCCTTCTCTCTCTCTAATTTGTCTAATTACATTACACATGATGAATGTGGACAAAGTTTGTCCGACAAACGCGATAGCTATAATTAATAATTACCTGTCGACTATACTGGTATTTGCTGTTTGGCATTTTATATGAATGTTCAATACTCTGAAAAAAGTTGCTGGAAATTATAGCAACCACAAGTCAAGGTTCCTCCCTCCCAGTTTACTTACACAAAGAATACTGTAACGAAATGGCATAATATTTCCCAACTAAAGTTGAACCCGTGTTATTACAGTGTGTGCAATATATCCCTACAAATTAAATTAAAATTCATCTGGACTCTTCAGTTTCATAACCTACCTTCTCCTTGAGTCTATTGAGAAGGGGAGAGAATTGAATTTGCAACTGTGGTGTTCTTTCAAATTCAATTCTCTCCCTTCTAATTTTCAAACACTCGACATGAAAAATATCTGTATAGGTACATCTTACAGTGGGAAAAAACTGTCGATTGTTTTTACTTTGAAGGGAATCACGAAAATGTGATTGAAAGGTTCATTTGTTCTTCTTCTCCTGTGGAGCAAAAGTCTTCTCCATTGGATCTCCAATGGAGAAGGTTAATTATTTTTCTGTCATATGAGATCAAGGACCATTTGCCAGTTTCATTGAACCTGCGAACTTGTGATTGAAAATCCTGTGCAATTCTGATTCGTAATACAGAATTCAGAACAGCATAACACCTACTTTAAAAAGTGGAGAGTTTGCTTAAATTAACTCATAGTACATGTACCTATAATAATACTGCCAATGTTAATAATAATAATAGGCAAATACCATTCTTCTCTTTCACTATCACCTCGCTCTCTCTCTCTCTCTCTTCAACGTGCCCACACACTATATCATATACTACTGACTATATACACTATACACGAGCAAGAGCAAGTATACCTTACTTGACAGTGACAGTGTATTTCTCTATTTATGTCCTAACAGTTAGATTTTTTGTTGTTGTGATACAACCGTCTTCTCTGTTGTACGTAGAAAACTCATTGAAATCAACTTACAATAACCCATAACCATAATCATATCATTCAAATTCATCTAAAACTTGTTGTTGATTTTGTATACACATATAACCATTGGATTATTCGGATAAGTATACTCGTATAGGTTTTATTACAGTGAAGATATCGAGCTATAGGTATAAGATACGGCTAGGACGAATGAACTGAGAGAGTTATTCTGAATACTCTAATCATTTATCGTCTACAAAATTTGATTGATTGCCACCCCCATGGAATTCCATACTGGTTTTATTACATAGAAGGTGTACGGAGATACTACCGCAACCAAATGCTTCATTCTGAATGAAGCAAATGGGAAATGTGGTAAATCTCCTACTCTGGAAACAAATACTATAAATTATAATCTGATATTATTCTACTCTAATCGATAAAATGTGGGAGCCATGAGTTCTATAAATTCAACTACAAAACTGTAGATGACAACAGATATTCACATTCAAATCCATCACAGTGTAAAGAGTAGTAGAATTGGATTTTCCATGTTGAGTCCAATATGCACGTGCGTGTGTATATGTGTATCTACTGTGATTGTGAGAAAATGTAATGCCACTGAATATGCACATAATATTAATATGTATACGTATTCAAGTTCCTATGAACAAAATGTCTTTTAGATTGTAGACAATGATTTGAGAGCTTGAACAAAAAAGAAGGTGGGCTCATGCTATATATGAATGCGTGTCGAAGGTGAATGATGGTTTTGAATAATAGGAATTGGAATTGGAAAATAAGTACATCACCAATGGCAATGACACTGTCGTCGTCCAACACTATATTTATCTGTACACGGTAAAGATGTCAATTCTGTGCGCTAATATACCGTATAGTGAGAGGGTGTTGTACATATATATAGTCGAGAGGAACTATCAAGAAACACTGTCACAGCTCACCTACTAACCTAAATTAGCTACCTTGTACATATTATATCACAAAATCAAAAGTGAGTCCAAGTCTACATACACTAAACCTCGTTCGTGCGTATTGAAAGCTATTAAAACTACTCCATTCCCATTTTTTACATGTAAATTATCTTCTCAAGCCAATAATTAATCATGTGTATAATGTCAAACCATCTTTTATGAAACGGCAGCGCATTTTACACACACATACACGAATAAGTACTCGCATTCTCAGTTATGTAATATGTTAAACTGTGTGCGAGTGCGAGGGTATCAAGTTTATATTGTAAATGCACTAGAGTAGCACTGTAAAAGTTCACAGGGAAAATAAATGGAGGATGTGATAATTAATAACGACGTTAGTCCTCGATAGATGAATTACAGAAGCATAGTCCCGTGTAAACTCAGATATTGGTGCACACTTTCACACTGCACACCTACACCTCTGTGTTTGTCTTGGTAAGTATATATGTGAGTTGATTTTTATACATTTGGATTCATCCCAATTGTTATCTACGAGGAGTCTTTGGGGGGAAAAATGAAGAACAATGCTTACCGTTGTATGTCTTAAATCTATTGTTGGTGTGAAGCGAATTTAAGATATGTAACACTAATTAGGTTTCAACGTGTATACTGTGTATAGTACTGTATATCGTGGGTATATCCAAGTATGCACCGCAGGAGTCTCTCAATCACTAAATTTACTGTTATTACTGTTCAGTGTGGGCAAATCAATAAGCTCTTCAACTTTTTTCCTTCTCCTTTTTAGTATATATATATGTGTACTTGTTTAGCTCAAAGCATTCTCAAATCCATTGTAGATTTTTGCATGTTTCATTCCGTGCTTTTCTTTCTGGATTTTCCTTGTGTATGGTTAAAATACATATAACTATATCTGTAGAATGATTTGAGGGTGAAAAGAAAAAATGTAGAGGGATGACGGTGGCGTTTAATTTTAATTGAATATTGCACAATCGTAGAAGATGATTTGAACATAAAATATATCCTATAATTAAAGGATCGTTTTACATGCAAATGTCAAGAATTGCAGCTGGAGTTTTATGACACATAATGTGCACATGCATAGGGAATACATAGGGAATATTCCAGTGTGACGCGGATACCACAATAATAATTAACAAAATGATGATGCGAGTCAAATTTAATGGCTGCTCAATTAAAGTTAAATAGACAGAGACAAAAGCCTGGAAACTGTGCTAAATAATAGGAGGATGTAATGGAATATTACAAAGATTATAACTACAAAAAAAAAAGAAGTAGAAATGGTTTAGTAAATAATACACTGCAAGAAAGGAGAAGTGTATTCTGGATAAGATTGGACAGAAATGTTCTGTCGTAAGTGACCTAGAATTATATGCAATTATTTTGTAAAACTCTCATCCTTTAATACCTGTACACATTCCTTGACTTTCAAAGAGTATGAACCAAGCAAAGGTTTCGTGCCTTGAAACATTTTTTTTCTACTAATAACTGGCTACTGCAATGCAAAAACGGCTTGCAAGCTGCAATGTGAAGAATTGTATAGAGTTTTTTTTAAAAGGAATGAATCCCCCAATGCAAAATCTTTTGTGTACCTATATACTCTTAAGAAATAAATAATAACAATTTAAAAAAAAGTTGCTCAACTCGTCCATTTATTTTGCACGAGACGAGAAACTGTCGGTCCCATCGAAACAAAGGTGAAGATCAAAATCTACACGCTTCATTCTCTACCAAAATCGCCTTTATCAAATAACCAAGAAACTTGCAGATCATAACTCTTAATTCGAATACTATTCATTGTAGTAGGTATAGTAATTATTATTAACTCAAATCCAAACTCAGAAGAGCATATTATGTATATAGCAGCTAGAAACAGCTTAGACATTATAGAAATACTATGAAGATATGCAAGCGTAAATGTAAGCAAGGAATATCTGTATGTATGTATGTACACAATGAAAACCTCAGTATAGTCTCTCTCTGTTCGTATATGCTGTACGTTTTTACTGTCTCAGTTTTAATTTGATTGGAATTGTTGCATGATATACAGAAAAGGAAAAGGGCAAAATTGGTCGAGGGAAATGTCATGAGTCAGGAGAGAAAAGGTATAAGAAAGAAGAAGAAAGAGGACAGATAGAATTTATTTCATTGCATGAGATAAAGCTCGTCAGAGGAAAACGAAAAAAAAATGTACATATATACATAGGGAAAGGAATAAAGAATAACTTTGACATTTGCTGAACCCACATGAATTGGGTTTTTTTTGTTATTGTTATTTGTAATGCTTATGCTTACTAATCGCAACATTGTGTGTGCCCCTCTTTTCTTCTTAAGACCAATATATTAAAGACAGATTAAAAATATCCTTTTTCTTACCGGTTCAATGGAAGAATTTGGAGTGCCGAGCAGAGCCAGAAGGAAACCTCGGAATCTTGTAACAGAAGAGCTGATTACGCTGCTTTTGATTTCACCGGATGTCACCATTAAATCTTGGGTAGAGTACGTTAGTCCGAAAAAGAAGAAAATAAAGTAAAGAAGATAGCTAGCTGCTCAAATTCCTGTCAACACAATCGACTATTATAAAATGTCTCAAGTTGAAGATCCACAGAGGAGAAAAAATAATAATAACACGGGGACGTGAAGGTGTTGGCTCCAATTGGTACGATGATTTGGAGAGTCGGAGGAGGTGGTTGTCTGATACTGCTTTAATGTTCCTTCTGGTAATTAAAATAATAATTGATTGTAATTATTTATACGGATATCGTAGAATCCATACAGTTTTTTTAAAAAAATATTTATCCTTCTCTCAGTTTAGAGTTCAAACTCCACACACGAATAAACTATAAACCAATTAATTAAAACAACGAAAAGACATCTTTAAAAAGTATTTTCTTCAGTTGAAGAACAAGCACTAAAAAAGTCAAAGTCACTGCACGGGTAAAAGAAGAAGGAGACGAGTCAAAACAAAATATATTACAAGTTTTTTTCTTTGTATTTTCTCGAGAAGAAAGAAAAAGCAGAAAAAGTCACAATGAATGTTCGTATTCTTGCACTTGCACACACAGAGAGTACAGAGTACAAAGTGAAGGGAAAACGGTACGTGCTTTGTTCGAGAGTGGGTAAAGGAGTAAAGGTAAGTACAAGTACAAGTTTATTGGCCAGGTTGGTTCCGTAAGAGAGGAAGTAAGACGACTGAGCTCAAGATTATGCAGTGAGAGAGAGAAAAAGAAAAAAAAGATGAAGTCAGGTCTGGATTAGTTCACGTCCTGTCAATCACATCAAAAAACATTCTACGCATACAATTCTCTCTTGATGCTTCGTCTACGAACACACAGTTATTGTTAGATTTCCTTCAAAAGTCAGTCCCACACACACTCTCAATGGAAAAAATAATAACTAAATCTAGAATAATGTACTAGTAAACTAGTAGATAAATATTGTACTATATTATTATTAAATATATTATAAAGAAAAGAAGTAACAGCTCTCACTCTTATTCTTGTACCTTTTATGAGTTCCGTTAAATTCACCTAATATATTTTCCTATTCTCTCACGTGTTCCTCTTTGTATTTGAATTTTATTATATAGGATTTCGTCCATGTAGGAAAATACACACGCCAAAATTACGACAACGACAACAATAATAGTAATATTCCCTTTTAAATGAATTCACAAAGGTAAAAGGTTCAACTTTAAGATCTAGACTCTGTCCGCTCTCTCTCTCTCACATTCTCATACCACAAAATAATATCACAGCAAATTCTATCATCATTCACTATCACAAACTTCACCATTGAACTAGTCACAATTCTTTTTCTGTCCCTTTTTCTTGAGCTCTTTTTTCCCTATGCCTCTGTGTTTCCTATAGTTGGAGATTGTTTTTATCCTTATTTTACGAGTCTGCATTCATTTCATGTACGAATATATGTACGAGCCATGTGCAAATAATAACACACAATACACACAAACTATATATATAGGGAATGTACATAGTACATACATATATAGACTTGAGTTTTTTCCCTGTCCCTTTTTTTGTTTTCTGCCAACTATTTTCCATATTACATATAAATATTGTTGTGTAAACTTTTAACAAAAGAGAAGAGTCTATTTTGACTATATAATTCCCATTCAATTCTCCGCAGTAGTCAGAGTCCATTAGCACAAAAAAAACTAAAAAATTAAACCTCAACTTGATCCATACTGTACTTACAAAAGAAAAGGAAAAACACATTGCAAAAATGTCAAGTGCATTTTCTTTGTACTTGGCAGACTAACATACAATTTCATTATGTACAAAATATAGTTAATGTTCTTGAATATAATAATAATTCTTATTGTTATAGACTTTTGGCTGGCAAACATACATATAAATGGAAACGATCAACGAATAGAAACAGAAGCAAAAAATAGAACACACACCACACACACACTACAGGAATTTTTGTATTTATTAAGTAAACATGTTTCGTTTTTTAAAGAAAATATTTCTCACGAGAATCGTTTGGCGTCGTGTCCTTTGAGCAGGTTGACGATGATGACAAGAAGAAAAAGAAGAGGAAGAAAGTATAACCATCTGATCAGGCAATAGTTTAATAGTTTCAATGTCAAATAACAGTTTAGTAGTTGGAAAACGTACTTATAATTTATTTTTTCAAGTTGAATAAGGAAATTTGATATGCAAATTGGTTGTACTGTTGATTTGTAATTTGTAATCGAATCACCCGGTACGTAGAATATATGGAGCAAAGATTGTACAACAATGAAATGAGAAAAAGACAGATATGTATATATATAGAAGGAGAAGAAAACGTTGATTTGGAAATTTTATATTGGTCCTGGAATCATTTAAATGGCTCCGCTAAAGCTACACATGGAGTTACGAGTAATTAATTCAATTTTTTGTATTTTCAAGGTAGAAAATGTTAGGTAATCCAATTCTAATACATTTGAAGTAGGTACGGTGAATGACAAAAAACGTCAATTAATAATTGATAGTAGTAGGTATGGATCTGTATTTTGTATATATGTAGGTTTTACTAGCTGGGTTAGATGGACGTTAGTGGTAGTGAGTGTGTACATGTGTGTGTGACTTGTGTTATATTTCAATTGCCTGATTGATTTCGTTTTTTGTTCTCTATAGTCACGGAAGCCGGACGCTATTGGGATGGCTGCTATTTCGTCTACATTGTAAAGCTGAATACCGGACTGTTTCGTATAATTTTTCTTGGATGCTCAATTCTCATCGTCATAGTCTTTCGTTCAATATGATTGGCTCGTCAACACTTCAAGTAAAATGTATATATATACCTACACATATGTACACATGATATTATGATAATTCATTACGATAGATATGAACAACCATCTATTTCTCATATGATTGAGTTTCTTTCATTGTATATGTCATATAGGTATGTCATATTCATAATGACAAAGTACAACAAGTCGAGTGCGACCCGCTCAGTATTCACAGGACTGATTTGTCATTCTACCACACAAGCTCTCTCTCTCTCTCTCTTACAAATCTACATAACTTCAGATAATACTCTAATATGATTGATAATTTTCTTTCCTTATCTCTCCTCCATAATGTACAAGTGCAAGAGCAGCAATATCTATATTGCTTGCTCCTTATTTCCAAGTATCCTTCACAATTCATAATGACTTGTAATGTTTATCAATAGTCATTATACTCTGGCGTGTAGATACGATGTGTGAATGTCTGTGTGTGCAGGTAAAAGTTCATTTATAATGGTATTAATGGTACTTATTTGATACATTTCTACAGTTGTCATCATCATGCATTCACAATGGGAAACTGCTTACTTTCATTCCATTACATTTTAAATCTTAGTTTATTATATAGTTACAAATCTCTGTCGAATACCGACCGCCGACGTCTCGCTTCCTCCAAGTCTAAGTCTTGAACCAATAAACTACATACAATATACACATTGATTTCAAACTGTACATCTACAGATATATACACACTACACAGCACACGGGCAACTAAACTTGGGTGATGTGATGACGCACGAGATTCTCTCTAATTTGCTTCCTAGCATTCTTATGCACAAGAATTATATGAATTTATAAGCTTCTGTCAGGAGATTCCAATTAATCTTTTTTTTTTTTACAACATTTCAGGGATATAAAAAAGTGCTATTCAATGGAAGGATTTTAGGATTTATTCGAACGAATTACACATGTACAGTTTAACTTCAGCAAACAAAAACCTCAGCATTTTTTTGCTCACAAATCTTACATGTAAAAAAACCCAAGTTTCCATTATTTTGAAAAGAATGTTATCAATCAATCTTATCCATAATTTACAACACTTTAATATGAAATGGTAATAACGTTTTGTTTTAATGTATTTTTAAAAAATTTCAGTTCATTTTGTTTTTCGATTCTATTGTGATAAAATCGTATATTCTGTACAATTGGCTGTCTGTTGAGATATCTGTACACATGTATTATATGTATACAAACGAAATTCTCACAGTTGTACTTAATCTAAGTTAAGAACAAGTTCATATCAACATTTACTTTTAAGACATTTGTCTGATGTATACATAATATGTATTACATATTACATATATAGTAATATCTACCAATACAATTTTGAGACTCTCAATAGCTCAAAAAGAAATATAGGGAGAAAATATATGGGAAACAATGACTATAGAAAGACGAGATTGGATACCGTGATGGGACACAAATACCTATACTTTGTTTTTTGTATTATCAATGAACGCCGTATAAAGTAATTAGTACATATCCTCTGTTAAGTTCACAAAAAGGTCGATAATCGTTTGGCCCCCGACGCAGTATATGCGTATGCACACAATGTGTATTCACCCTCTGAGGCCAAATGATTATCGTCCTTTTTTTGAACTTAACAGACGATATGTCAAAGAGAACCATTTTTACTATCAATACCACAGAGAAAAATTATTCAAAATTATTGTGAATTGAATACATGTTCTATATGATCAATACTATATTATACCTTAGCACTGATAAATTTTTTTGGATGCTATCGTGTATATCCAACAAACATTTCCCTATATATTTTAATTTCTATTTTCAATGGAGAAGTTCAGTGAAAGCCCAAGGGCACATCATAATTTTTGTGTGGGTGATTATGAAAAATATAAACAAGTACAGAGATTTAGCGTATGGTCACTTTTATAGTATTTCCCAATAAGCCCCATTCAGATAGTATAGGTACATACTACACATAGGTATACGTACCCATTGTACGTTTGCACTTTGCAGATGTGTGAAATGGTATGGACATGAAATAAGACATCGCCATGGTGTGAAAATTCTAAGCAGTAAGTTGATTACTTGCTCAAAATAAGATTAGCTGCTGAGGAAGAAGAACGTGTACACAAGATAAGATTAATAACAGTAATCGCTCTCATTTTGTTTCCATTTATTTTTAAAATTCATAATAGATTGACTAAAATGCTGTGATAATGCTATACAGCTACAAGACAATGTCAATGGCGAGGTTATTCTAGATCCAAACCTTGGGAATCCTGTTTGTGAATTCATACTAGTACGTGCATATTCTATTCCCATCAAAATCCAATCTTTGTCAATTAATTATTACTACCCACCTATATCTATTCTATATATTGATGTGTCTGTACGTGGAAAACATCATCATTTGCAATGCAAACTTTTGTAAAACTCGCTCTGAACTTTAAACCTTCGGTTCAATGGAAATTGGGAACCCACCGTCATATAAAAATTATACCATTATATCATATCCGGTATTCTCTGGTATGTACCAGCACAGGTGAAAAAAAATCATGAAAAATTGTAATATATTCTACAAAAAAGGTAATAAAATGGAGTAACACAATCACAACAAACGTAAACATGCATGAGCTAGCTAGTAACCTCGATATGTATATATCCGAGTACATGGTGTTGAAAGTTTGCTTTTAATTGTCTCGGTTAATTAATTTTAGGAGGAGTTCATTTGAAATGTATTATTCATTAGTTTGAAAGGATGAGAAAATGTAACAACAGCATAATAATACATTTGTAGTATACATGAACTGTGCCTTCACGACGAGAGTCGTATATTAGATTCCAAGAAAACAAATACTTGGTATCCAACGGTTGGATTCCAACCAATATCGTTAATACTAAATTTCTATTCCACAACTTATCTTTCGATAGAATACAGGATTAAAATTTCGTTGGATGATCCACATACCGTAGTACGGCATAATGTACACTACACACACGTGTATATATATATATATATACATATAATGACATATATGTAAACACACGAAAAATTGATTTGCTAAGGCACGAATCCCCTATTTCTAAGAAAAATATACATTGACGCAATAAATAAAATTACCATTTACTTGGCTCTATGTACAATAGTCTTTGTCATAAATTGGGCATTGAAAATTGGCATTAAATTTGAGGCAGGCGCTACATTCAGTAATGATTCAGTAGAAATGCTCGAATGAAAAGAGAATGTATACCTACTTACATACATCTGTACTATATTACATACACATAAAAAATATGAGAGGATTTGTTCGTGATGGATTGTCGACGACACTCTCTTCGTGAACAATCAAGTAAGCCATATTTCCTATAATTTGGCAAACCAGAAAAGAGACATAAAAACGATAAATACATGATCGTATGACATCCTCAAATTTGTAAAATAAAATTTATAGTACATACACGGGAAATTATACCACGAAGTACACGCACACTCCATGTATATGTATACACCACACACAAACCCCAAATTTTCCCTGTCAATAACAACTTGAAAAGTCATCACGAGGCAATGCAATACATTCATAAATCATAATATGCGATTTAATTTCAATAAAAAATTCAATACAACCTGCTAAAAATACGTTGTTAAATACGCAGTGAAATTACTGGAATCCTCGTGTTATTGTTTTTCCAGATTTTGATTCAATTGAAAAGGCAGAAAAAACGCACTTTATATGAGACGTTGGAATTCGTTTCTGAAATTCATGCTTAATTGTATGAGTATGTGATGTACTCCTGACACAGTTATTGTTTTCTCAGTATGTCCTCGTAAAAAAAACCGTACACAGAGAAAAAATCAAAGCTGAAGGAAATATTTCAAATTCTATACAGGTGTTTAAATTTCAAATACAAGGATTTTCATTTGCTATGCTATGCGAACCAATGTTTTAGCTCAACCAATATTCAATTACCATCGACATTCCCATGCGTTCAAACCTTCACAATTTTTGAGACTGGTTATCATCCTTCCTTCCTTTCTCTCACTTCCGACCACACACACATGTCAAAGCAAAACCATCAGTCTAGCTCAACTTATTGAGGAAATTAAAGGTGAATTTTCGTGTTTTGCCATAATCATCAAATGGAGGTGATGATGATCAGTAACAAGAGAATGTATTGTCAGTATCAAGAAAAAGCAGTCGTAAAATTGGAAATATTTAAATTCAATGAGGATCAACAAGATAATCCCCTACTTAAATTTTTAAACCAGCAGACTACGACGGTATAGTCAACTGAAGGTGTTTAAAATGTCAAGAGTGTACTTGACAGGCTAAATTTAGACATGTATGCCTCTTGAGAAAAGATAAAAACGACACTGCTGCAGGAGTCAAGAATGTTGTCAAAAGATGTTTATTTTTTAAAATAGCTGGAAAAATTCACAATAAATGTACTTATATTCATTTATTCATTGGCAAGATTTTTGATTATGTACATGATCACTGGTAGAATATAATGTAGTAACTGTAGGTATAATAATACATAATTTAATTAATTTGATGAAAAAGTGGATCACAGTCGACCAATCAGGCAGCTATACAAGATTTTCAGCAGTTATTACCAGTACATTTTGATTGTTTGCTATATTACAAAGTACACATTCTCTTGCTAATGGAAGGCAAGTGTATAAATAATAACAATATTATTAATAGCCATAAATAAATTATTTGCAATCAAATGGTCATATAGATGATGACTATTATTAAAACTTTCATCAAATGATAACAGGAACTTTATCGAGAAATTTCTCATACCCCCTACATAAACACATGTACAGACGTATATACGTGTAATATAGTTTTTACAAAAACGTACTAATAACAAAACTATACAATTTATTGTAACAATTATAATTAATTTCTATAAATAATTTAAATGACTATATGAAACGAAATTCGTAACTTTTTAATGTATTTTAAGTACATAAATGTAAATTTACAAAAGCCTTTGAATATCTTCAAAAATTATTATATTTAATCATACTTTTGGTATTAAATTAACGCTTAGTCATCTCTCGCTCTCGTATTTCATACAAGGATACACGTTAGGATTTGTATGGAAACTGTACGTGTTTGACTTTAATTACTTTTGAAAACGTAGTTGTTTACCGAAAAAAACTAGAATTAATTATTTAAGGCGTATATAATACAAACTCAATACGCGTCTATTCTCTTTAAATAAGTACAAACAAAAGGAAATAAATAACGAAGAATAACCGACACAAGGCGTACTTGTATTATATATTATAATACATGAATCTCCAAGTATTAATCAAGAACTTGGACAAGTTCACTTAGTAATTAATAAGACTTGACCAAAATATTGTAGATTTGTTTTAGAAAAAAAATAATAGAAACCATGTCTTTTTAGTCTTGGACTTTCAGAAGTTCAAATTAAAGCAACTTGAATTTATACGACTGATATGTCAATTGGACGAGATACTTTTGTTTTGGTTTGGTAAATGTAACATTTTCAGTGTACCCTCAGTCGCAAATTACAAGATAAAATAGCACCTCAAATCTATAGGTTAGGTCGCAAAACTTTCTACGAATACATAGCAAAATGCATAAAATTTTAGTAGTGTTCTTTTAGATATTCTGGGTACTTTTTCTCAGAGCTCAGGCCACTATAGTAACAATAATGGCAAATGAACTTTTTGAATAAATATTTTAAATTAATTTATAAATTTAATAGACATATCAATAAGAAGTCGTTTCTGTTACGTAGAAGACAATACTTAAATTACTTTGACGCAGAGTTTACTTTACATTGTACATTAATATACCCCTCTAATCTATGTAAATATGTGATCCAAAACGGATCATGCCAACGGATATTTTTTGACTTTAAATACGTCATTTTGTCTTTAAAAAAGACCAATTTAGGAATCTTTGACTTTATTTTCCATTGGTGACCCAGCCTAACCTAGTCTATACATCTATATACATTCTCACATTCATACGATGGACATCAAGATGGCCAAAATCAATTAGATAATTTCGGAAGAGATCACAAAAAACAAATGAACTAAACTGAAAACCTCTATAAGACTATGAGAAAAACAATAATAATATAATGAACAAAATAAAGTACAATTATGGGTTACATATGTGATGTGCGTATACCTAAGTACAAAGAAAACCTAAGTGTGATTCAGATAGATAGATTAAGGCGTCATAAATGTGGTACATTTGCTTAAGTTATGATAAATACTGAATCTCTGATATGTATTTTCAATATGAATACAAAACGATTCTTAATATTAGATCCTGTAAGGCCTTTTAATGTTCCTCCCAACACACGTAATAAGTCTATATAGGGATTTGACATTTCCATTGAAACACGTGGACACAGTGGTGTATTGTATTTACTGAGAACATGTACATATGTAGGTATTAGGTATGCGGGGATTTATAGACTTATCTATGTACCTATTTATCGTAAACACCTAGTATATTTCCTTTAATCTCTAAAGCGCGGATTAAATTTTAAGTTTAGACATATTAATGACGTGTGAAAATGTTTACTCGGCGTCTTTTTGCCATAGATCACATGATGTTTGATTGTTTATAAGCCTTTGAAATCGAAGGCGTAATTAAAATCATGAAATTACGATAGGACATGTGTTGCACCAATGCATATACTGCAGTTGTAACAGCTAACAATATGTTGGATAATCCAGATTTCATCCTCATAAAGGCTCATCTTCATTTTGGTATGTAAATGTGTATAAACTAACTTTGAATGCGTGTGTATGGAACACAGGTTAAGGCTTTTGACAAGTCAAGAGCTTGGTACATGAAGTTTTTTCATGAAAATCTCATAGCCACAATTTAAATGACTGAATACAGCTATCCATATAGCACCAATGATACTACAATAAATAGGTAAGATTACTAATGCCATTTAATTTTAGCGAAAAAAGTATTTACGTGTTGGCATTCTGCCTTTGACGTCTACCACAAACTTTTCTGTGCGAACATCATTGCTCACAAGTGGGATAAGTGTGATAACAATCAATGAATAACAAATCTCTACTGAACAATCGGGTACTTGTGTATGAAATCAATAATAAAAAACAGAAAATACAAGCAAAGGTACCAGAAAAATACTAAAGAGACCTAAGTAAACTAATACATGTGCATCCCTATCAATATATTCTAACAAATGAATTATGATTTGAGTTGATTTGTACACTAACACTGCAGGGAATTCTTTGTTTTAAGAAAGTTTCTACATAATCAGATAAGAAAAGAACCCCAATTCTTTTAAGAGGACTGTAACTAGCTTTCAGTAACCAGTACTATACCTTCTACGATTCAGCTCAGCACATGAAAACAAACAATCGGCAGGAGCAATTAATGAGCAGGAAAACGCTAATGTTATACTGTCGACTCAAAAAAGTGTAACTGTAATCTAGAAAATAGAACGTTTTTTACACCATATCTTCCTTCGATGTACTTAAAAATATCATTAAAGCTAGAAGAATCGCCCTTTTCTCAGTCCACTTCATTTCCTTGGAAAATATTTTAACAATTTACAAGTAATTTGAAAAAAATCTACCTCTATATATATTACGAACAAATTGTTTTGAAACCTGGATGATTACGAATGCCATGATGAGTAGCATGACTATCGACTACTTGATTGTTCCGTTCGTGTATCACAAGACTACTCAATCCTGACTTTATTTTCGAGTCTTCATTTAAAGCTATAATGTTTTATTTAAGTCCTACAACTTATTATTTTAGCTAATGTTCTACAATTTTGACTAATATGTTAAAAAATAGCAAAATATAGAACGCTCAACGTTAAAGTGTGTATACTATGTATATGTCACCCTTTTACCTATCGCTAAATAGGTGAAATATTTCTTAATTTTGCGTTTAGGACGGCTGTCTTTTTTATAACTCATACATAACTGATATCAATATGATACATATATATCGCGAATGATCATATTCAATGTGTAGCCTAATTCATGTACATTTTTACTGATTTTCTCCTTCCAAGAAAAACTAAAGAAGCAACAATAAATAATAAATATTAATGTGATGACTAACGACAACAGTTCACGTGCATATTTTCTCTCCCAGAGTAAATCTTCATTAGTAATGATGGTGGTACTGAATCCCTTGTCGAGTGTTCAGTCTCCGACATCTGTATCTTTATCTCCTTTAAAATACAAATAAATTGATTGATTAGATTAAATTAGTATTAAATCACATACATATACGTATCATGATAATAAATAGTGACAAACTAATACATACTATTGTCTTACCTATCATATATAGAAGTTTAAAGGCAAAAGCCAACAGTGCCGTACCTGGAGAACATTTAATAAATAATTAAATATTTACATCTAGATTTCTCAGTACCTAGACCGAATTCATTGATAATTAATGTATGCACAGTACGCACACTATTTCCAGATATTTTCTTAAAATTACATATATCAGTTTTGACTATTAGTTTGGGGGAAAAGGTTCAATCGATTTTTTGACGGGCTAAGCATGTGAAGAAAAATCAACTTTGGATTCTCACCTAGAAGATCTCCAAGGGCTGTCAAATATGGGATAGCTGAATTATCTGGATCAATCTTTTTTAACCATAACCACTGTATTAGTATTTCTGCGATGTAAAGCAAATGTACTACCTGCAAATGATAGAAAATACAATTAGTTAAAATAATAAATAATCATTATTTAATCATGACATAATGACGAAATGAAACGTTTCATGCTTAAATATACATGGAAAGGGAAGGACTTGTGAAATTTATTTGATGTACATACATGAAGACAACTCTATTTTTAGTAGAGTAATTATACGCATTCTACAAGTGTACTATAAAGTGTTGTTCTTTTCTTATTTATAAAAGAATAATGATTTCTACAAAACCAAATCAAATTAATTAAATGAGTTCTAAAGAAACATTTAAGTATAGGATACAAGCTTTACGATTGAAATGCGGAGTAGCATTCCATTTCTAAATAAAAACTTTCATATGTAATAATCTAGTGTCTTTTCCTATGTAGGATGACAGTACCCGACAAGTTATAAAATGTTTAACTATTGTTATTCTGAGGAACATTTGCTGCATAAAAAACTGATTGTAACAGCAGAGAACATTAACCTGCTGTTGATAAGCCGCCTAATTCATAATTATTGTTATTACATCTTGAAATACACACGGGAAAACTTTGTGAATACATAGCGGATACCTCAGTTACATAAATAAGTCATTATTATGCAATATTCGACTTTAATCATTTTTAATGTTGGGCTTTGCAATAAGACTTTATCTTTCATCCATCAAGCAAACTGCATTCATCTACTTATTTTACGGTCACATTATATGCGTAGACATGTATTGGAGACATTCAACTTCTACTAAAAGAGCTTACTTACATCAATGTACATATTGAACATGCACAAAGAAACTCTAATGTTGAGCACGAAGGATTTACAGAGGGAAAAGAGATGAGAATTTGGCAGGTGGTGAGGAAAGGATTATAAAAAACACAGGCACTATGCTTACTGGAAAATGATTACTTGAATTTGATAAGATAATTTTAACTTTTTAACCCACCTGAATCATTGCGGCAAGGAGATAAAATATTAAAAAGACGAGTGTAATTGATGTATGGCCCGCCTTTATATAACTGATGGCATAACAAAATATGAGATGACCAGGTATTACCATGAGCAAAAGTGCTCTTGCTGTTTTCGCATGTCCTCCTACATTACACGTTTTGAATTTAATATTTTGGCTATAAAAATATACTCGTATTCGCTCCAATAATGTTAAAAAAAAATTTACACTTACCTTTGGAGAAAAAAACAGCAACAGGATTAGTGCAAATCCGCGTTACACCATTTGGTAATGTTCCTAATCGGGATTCTAGATGAAAAGATGTTGAAATACGACTTGCTTGAACAGCCACTAAATTTCCTCCTACACCATTAATTACAGGTTGGAAAACGGCTAAGCCTTGGAAATTTTTGACAGTGAAGTCCAAGATCAAACCACCCATGCTACATAATTATTTTAAAAGCACAAAAAAAAACAGTCATGAGTGATTCTGCAACATAGTTCATAATCAATAGCAATTTAAATGTGATTAAAATATTCATGACACTATTGTCCATTTTCTCCTCACCTACTAATAACCATTGCACATAATACTGGTGTCCACCCAGAAGTCAACACTTCCTTTGTTTGTTTATTTTTTGAAGTCAAAAACATCCATAAAGGTGTTGAGGCGAGATACACAGTAAGAATGGCTGGCGCTAGCCAAATGTGATTTTCTATATTACAATAAAGAAAAACAAGAGAGAAAAAACATTATCATTCACAATTCTAATTTTCCTTTTAAATTTAGACATAATTCATCATTCCAATACATCCAACCCACTTAATTTTCTTTTGCTTAGAATTTGGTATTTCATATAGACTAATTGCACAATTTATGAAATGTATGAAATATGAAGACGCTTGCATTATTTGAATATAATAAGATATGCAATGCAAAGCCACGTCTCTCTTAGATTAAAATGCAAGGTCATTAACAAATACTTGCATCATCTATTTATATGTAAGTATTTAACGAGACTATACGTAAACACTTACCAATTACACTAAAAATTGAATTGGAAATACAGGCAAGTAGCGATAGTGTTGTTAGGTCACCTAAACTAGCGGCAATTGGGGTAGCAATATTGTCCGGATTGACTCTGAAATGTCTAAATTTTAATTTTAAATCAAAATCATTAGAAATCTTGTTCATTTACTAATCTAATGGATTGAAATCATTTTTAACCATGTCTTTTAGTTAGAAGGAGGGGTCATACAAGCGGGGGTAGCTTACCATGTTAAAAAAAAACGACCGACAGTTTTCCTAATTTTTGGATAT